>RRYC01000152.1:0-32499 GCA_004016185.1 Quambalaria eucalypti
CCCCCCCCCCCGCGCGCGCCCACCATGGAGACGCACTCCCTCTTCGTATACGGCACGCTCATCCACCCTCATATCCTCGCGCGTGTCCTCGGCGGCAACCTGAATTCAGACCACACGCTGTTCGCCCGGCTCTCGGCGGTACCAGCCATCGTAACGGGCCATGAATTGCGCAGAGTCCGCGGACAGGAATACCCGGGATTGATCCTCGCAGACGCAGACACAGACGCAGACATCGAGCCCGTGTCTGCGCCTGTGCGGGGCGTAGTCGTGCATGGACTGACGTATACCGACTTGCTTGCACTCGACGAGTTTGAAGGTGACGAGTACGTGCGTGGTACTATCACCGCCATTGTCCCAGCGTCGGAAGAGCCTGTAAGCAACGACGTGCGTGCACAGTGGTCCCCAGAGACAATTGGCGAGATACTGGACACGGCGTTGCCTACCGAGCGCGTGCAGGCCCTCTTGGCTGGGACCGAGGCGTCCAATACCCTACAAGTACAGGGGTACACGTGGGTAGCGGGTAAGCACCTCCTCGAGGACGTCAATGGCCCGCGCGGACCTTGGGTCTTTTCGGCATTTGCAAAGCACAAGTCTTCAAAGTGGACGGCGGGGCCTTGGCAAGATGCCGGAGGACCAGATGGGATCCTCGACGCCGACGCCCAAGAGCAAGACGACGCCTACCGCCCTTCTGCGACGCCCATCCCAGGCACGGGCAGCTCCACCCATGGCGGGTTTGACGAGGTCCGGCGTACCCTCGCTACCGACGGGCACAGTGGGAGCGCCAGCAACAACAACGACAACGCAGCATCGTCCTTTTCTGGTATGAGCCTTGCAGCACAGGACCCATGGGCAGATCCAACGCCCTCTGCGGCGCTCATCAGCCCTGCTGCGTCGGTGGAAAAGTCCGACAACCCATGGGCCATAAGCAGTGGCGAGGGCGGCCAGGCCGACACCCACGCACCGCAGTCGGCCTTTCTCCGGAGGGAAGACATCCCACCGGGCTTCCCGCTTGAGCTCCAGGGCGTAGAGATGCCGGGCTACGAACGCTTTGGGAAACCAGTCAGTCGACTGTGGGCGCATGGCGCTGAATCCGCAAAGGAAGGAAGGCGTTACATCGCCATGAACAATGGCGGCGCTGGGTCGTGCCCTAAGCCCGTCATGGACGCATATCGCAAGTGGGCGGAAAAGGCAGAGGAGAATGCGGATGTGAGTGGGTGTCGGCCTCTATGCGGTGCTTACCCCAGAGACTGACATTCCCTGGCCACCCTCTGCGTCAGCTCTTCTACCGCCGCACCGTCAAGAACCAGCTCGCCTCCCTACGCTTGCGGTTGTCCGCGCTCCTCAACTGCCCCCTCAACACACTGGCAGTCATCACAAACGCCACGACGGGGACCAATGCCGTGATGCAGTCTTTTCCCTGGGAGGAAGGTGACTGCGTCCTGGCATTCAGCACCCTCTACGGCGCAGTGCGCAAAACCCTGCAGTACCGCCAGGACATGCTCTCCTCTAACCGTCCGGAAATCGTCGAATTGGAGGTATACCTCCCCATTAGTAACGACGCGCTCCTCGTCCTCTTCAGGGAGAAGATTCACGCACTAAAAGCACAGGGCAAGCGCGTGAGGATGGCCACTTTTGACGCCATCTGCTCGGGGCCGGGCGTCCTCGTGCCCTGGGAGAGACTTGTGGCCGTCTGTCGAGAGGAAGGCGTGCTGAGCTTCGTAGATGCCGCACATGCATTCGGGCAGATTCCCATTGACCTCGGGGCGAGTCAGCCAGATTTCTGTGAGTGCGAGTGCGAGTGCGCGGGGACGCTTTGGGGCGTCACCAACGTCAATCTCGCATGCTGACACTTCCCCCTCGGCCCCCTTTCCAGTCGTGACAAACGCCCATAAATGGGGCTACGCCCACCGCAGCTCTGCCATCCTCTACGTCCCCCTCCAAAACCAGTCCTTTGTCCACAGCGGCCTCCCCACCTCCTGGAACTTCCGGCCGCGGGCTGACCGTCTCGCCTACAAGGAAGAAAACGAAGGCGATGACTTTATCAAGCAGTGGGAGGAAGTCGGTACGGTGGACTGGAGCTCCATCTTGAGTATTGATGCGGCTTTGGATTTCCGACAGGAGAAGCTCGGTGGTGAAGAGAGGATTCGGGCGTACACCCACTCCTTGGCGATGCTTGGCGGGTTGGTCGTTGCCCGGATTCTGGGAACAGAACTCCTAGAGGTCATGGAGCCCGCGAGCGCAGCGAGCGCAACCACCTCCTCCTCCTCCTCCTCCTCCTCCAGTCAGACCCTCATCCCCACGCACACAGCCTCCATGAGTAACGTCCGACTGCCCCTCTCCTCCCGTGCGATCGGCACAGACACAGACATCTGGCTATGGTCCCGCGGAGGAGAAGAGTACATCTGGGATACCCTCATGCAAGAATTTGGCGTTGCCGTGAGACTAGCGGGTGTCACTCCCCCGCCGCCACCGCCAGCGCCGCCGTCCTCCGCCGCGGACTCGCAGGCTCGTCCGCGCAAACTAATCTACGCGCGCCTCTCCGCTCAAATCTGGCTGGACCTCTCGGACTTTGCGTACCTCGGGCGTGCACTCAAGGAGATTTGTCGCAGGGTTAATGCCGGGGAGGCAGTGGGGATTAGGCCTGAGGGGCAGGAGGGGAGGAGGGCGGCTGGGTGAGGGCCGAAGTGGGGGGTGATGGTGTATAGAGAGTAGAGAAAGAGAAAGAGAGTAGGAAGAGAGAGAGAGAGAGTAGTCATCCCCTCCTTCCCTCCTTCCTTCTTTCCTTCCTTCCTGTTGTCGAATTTGTCCAGTAATCGTCCCGAAGAACACGAATGAAGCACTTACAAGCGTCGATTAAGCTGGTCCGGCCGGGCGGCACGCCTTGGTTTGGATTCGGAAAGTCAGTCCAGTCCAGTCTGTCAAGCGAGCGACTTGTATTGGAGCGGGTTCGTTGAGCAGCAAGATACAGGTAAAGACACGGCGACACGGCACGGCACATAGAGAGACAAGGAAGCGTGCGCGCACGCACGTACACTACACAGACATACACAACTCCCACTCCTATCACTGTTACTGCTGCCCCGCCCCCGCCCCAGCCCCAGCCCCCGCAAACCGCTTTTCGATGATCCTCCTATTTTCATCCCAGACGTACCCATTCGCCGCAAAGAGCTTCGAGTGGAGGAACGGCCTCACATCATATACGTCCACTTCCTTTGCGCGGCGTTCGAGTTCCGCAAGTGGTACAGAGACGCTGCTCGTCGCTGCCGCCCCCTCTCCTCCCGCGTGGGCATGGGCACCTGCGCGCGCATAATGCGCAAAGCGCATCCTATCCTTGACGATCCCTCCCAGGAGGAAAGCCAGTAGCTCGTCGTGGTCCCGCGCAGAATGGATGTACCGCCTGAACCCTCTCTCGAGGCTCTTCTTGACGCTCATTTTCTGCGCACTGACAAAGCTCTCGACGGCCGCGCGGATCGCCACGTCAATATCGTCTGTACGGACATACTCCCTGAGGTGCATCTTGGCGCTTGCCTCGGCCATACGGATCATACTCTCCAGGTGACGGACGGTAATCGGGTAGCTACCCGTTGAGAGGGATTCCCGTCGGAGGTCAGAGTACAAGCGCGCTAGTCGGTCCTGGTCGAGGGTGTGTAGCCGCGGACGGAGGGTCCGCGCGTACATGATATACTTCTTGAGGAGGTCCTGCGGGATCAAGTCGGCGTCTAGAGACGTGGCGACGCGCACCTCGTCGATATCCTCATCAAAGGCCGGGTGGGAACGGAGGTGCGAGCCCACGACGAAGCGCGCCAGGAGGTCGTCCTTGACGGGGTCGACCGTGTCTTTAACAACGCACAAGACGTCGAAACGCGACAGAATGGGCTCCGTCAGCTCGACGTTTTGGCTGAAGGGAATCGTGGGGTTGTAGCGCCCTCGCACGGGATTGGCCGCCGCGATGATGGCGCAGCGTGCCTGCAACGTCGTCACGATGCCGGCCTTGGAAATGGAGATGCTCTGCTGCTCCATGGCCTCGTGGATCGAGGTACGGTCTGCGTCGTTCATCTTGTCAAATTCGTCGATCAGGCACGTCCCCTTGTCAGCCAAGACCAGTGCACCGCCCTCGAGCGTCCACTCGCGCGTGATGGGGTCCTTGCGCACACTCGCCGTGAGACCGACGGCAGAAGCGCCCTGGCCGGTGGTGAAGACGGCTCGGCTGGCCGTCTTTTCGACGTACTTTAAGAACTGCGACTTGGCTGTACCAGGGTCACCAAGCAGCAGAACATTAATGTCTCCACGAATGCGGTGCTTGCCACCTACGTCTTTGCGCACGCCGCCAAAGAGGGAAAGGGCAACGGCGAGCTTGATATCGTCGTGGCCGTAGATGGACGGCGCAATGCTCTTGACGATGCGGCGTCCAATGCGCTCATCCTTGGCCAGGGTGCGAATCGCACGCTCGTCCTCTTCCGTCAGCCGCAGCGAGGCATAGGCGTCGTCGCGCCTGGCCACGTGATTGGCTTCGAGAACCGTGGCAAAGACGGGGAAACCATTCTTGGTATTGAGGCTGGCGTCAAAGTTGTTGCGGTAGACGCCCGTCACCTCGACTTCCTCTCCGGGCTTGGCCGAGTCGATGAGGTCCCAGAGTAAGATGACCTCGCGGTGGCGGGGCAGGCGGCCAGGAGGGACGCTGCCTGGAGACTCTTGGAGCGTCATCTTTTGGTAGTTGCGGTAGACCGTCTGTTCGGCATTGACACGGAATGGGCCGCGCTTCTGACAATTGGAGCAGTAACTAATCTTGACTTCTTGCGCAGCGTCTTGCCAGAATGGTCCCAGCACCTCGCCGCAAGACAGACAGTCAAACTTGACGTACTTGAGTTGTGGGAAGACGCCCGTGCGGCGAGTGACGACGCCCGACACGCGGACCAGGGAGTTGAGGTGGCCCTGTCGCAAGTCGCGCAGAGACGACGAGGTGGGCAAGTCTGCGATGCGTACGTGAATCTCGGGGTGGATGCGGTCGTAGGAAGGGTAGTAGAGGAGAATGACGTCGAATGCTACGGCGTCAAAGATGGGGAGCATGGAAGTGGGCGAGTTGGCGAGGAAATAAGCCAGAATGGCCTTTGAATCGACGAGGTGCAAGAAGGACACTTCGAGTGACTCTGAATTCATCTCTCCCAATGCCTTGATGCGCTGACCGTACACCGATACGCCCTGCTCGTCGACGTAAGTGACCAAGAAGTTGCGAAACTCGCGCACGACGGTCCTCCGTACGCTCTCGGTGGCGACCCACGCAGCGATACTCTCGGCTTTAACGTCACCGAGCTGCTCTAGGGGCAGCTCATCTGCGCCTGCATCATCATCATCGTCTGCACCCGCCGTCTCGTCGTAGTGGCGACGTCGACGGCGCCTAGTGCCTGCCTCTTCGTCGGATGAAGCATCTTCGTCGGATTGCAGGAAAGCGGGTGCTCGAGTCTGACGTCCTCGACCTTTACCCTCTGCACGGTCACGACGAGCCATCTTGAGTTCTGCTAGGCGTCTAGCATTGGCATCCATTTCCGTGTCGCTGACATCGTCGTCGATGCCGAGTGCGCGGTCGTAGTTGTCGAGTGCGGGATTGTGGACATAGTCGTTGTTCATATTGTCACCAAAGAGGTCCTCTCCCTCTTCGTCTTCCCCCTCTTCGTCGTCATCTGCTTCCTGGTAGCCATCGCCGAGTTGCCGTGCCTCGAGCTCGTCGTCGACGACGTCTTCCTGAGGCACGTCTTCTGCGTCGGTGAAATCACCAGCTGCACTCTCAAAGTCGCTAAAGGCTTGTGGTGGACTGGATGGTGGAATCGAAGAGGGTGGTAGGGATGCCGGTGTAGGTGCTCCACCCAAGGCATCCCCTGCAGGTGTCGAGGCAGCCGAGTAGGCTGGACCCGCAGCGGGCGACGAGGCTGCGTCGAGGATGTTCGAGGATCGCCCAGCTGCTGCCGACGACGACGTCGATGCAGATGCCCCTGCGCCCAGGTGGCCTGTCCTAGACGGCGAGCGTTGTCGCTTGCGATTTGCGTTTGGTGTGCCTTGCCGCGAGGACTGTTGCTTGGGTATGGACACGGGGAATGTGAATTGTGTCAGTCTGCGGCGTGGGCGGCGTGGGCGGTGTGAGGAGTGTGTGCGCAGTGCAATGTATGCGCATACTGACCATGTCTGTGAGTGTGTGAGGTGGGGGTGAGCGTGGATCCTCGTTGGCCGTCGTTGCTGCAAGTGGTTGGTTGGTCAGGGAGTGTTAGTAATGTTGTGGTAGGGGGGAGAGAGGATCGCGGTATGGAGTTCGGCAAGTGGCAGAGGTAGCAGGGACAGACGGTACGGGTACGGTCAACAGGACGAAGTGTCGTTGCGTCCTTTTGCCTAGTGTCGTCTGCTTCTACGTTAGCCGCGTCTGTTTCTCTCTGCCGCCTCTGCCTGCCTGTGCCTCGCCTCGCCCCGCCCCGCCTCTCCTCGCCTGCCCTGCACGCGGACAAAGCGGCCTGAAGCAGCGACGCAACGACGACGCGCTCATTTACACGCCACGACGCGTGCGCGCGCGTCCACACAAGCACACACACGGGGCAAATGAACCAATGAACACGCCACGCCACGCCACGCCCAAGACGCGACGACGCGTCACGCGTTGGACCCTCGACGCTTCCCTCGGGTCCGACGTGTGGGCAAGGTGGGGGAGGGAGCGAGGGAGGGTTGCTTCCGTACCGCCGCAATTGGGCATCCGATCGTACTTCCCTGCCGCCACCAGGCCATTTGCACAATAGCCCAGCATCGTAGACTCATACGTCTGAGGACAAAGAGCTTGTTGGTCGTCGGTCTTCGGTCGTCGGTCAACGACCGGAGCTGCGTACCGTACCCTCCGATGACGCTCTCCGCCATTCCGCAGCCGGGCCGGCCGCATCTCAACACACGCCGCCTGCAGCCATTAAGGCCAAGTACAATCGATCGAGCATGGCGACATACCACCTCCGAACACCGCAGCGAGTGAATAGGCCTCCCCACGGCGCCCCGTGAGCGAAAGAGCCAGCGCAAGGCGTGGGAGCAACGACATGAAATGGCGAAGGCGAGGCGTGGGAGCAACTCCACCAAAGAGCGAAAGCGAGGCCTAGAAGCAACGACACGAAAGAGCAAAGGAGAGGCCCGGGAGCAACGACGCGAAAGAGCGAAAATCGAGGCCTGGGAACCAGACCAAACGGAACCAAAACGCACCACGAGTCCTGCGGGGGAACACCGCAGCTGCACCGCTTTTGCATAGCATGACAGTGGTCACTGAGTCTAGGTAGGTCGGTATACCCCGCCTGCCGACCCCGTCAGACGAGGTGAGCACCGCACAGTGGGAGTCCACGATGCTGTGTCTGGATTCGATGTCCTGACCCGCTCGTGCACCCGTGCACCATCGAGAGGCAAGAGTAGCTTAATATCGCCGGGGTTGTCATGAGGGGCCATTCCTAGCCGCCTCGAGAAAGTCGCCTTGCCTTGCCTCGGGAGCAATTGCTCGCACGCCTGCTGAGAACAACACATCCGACGCTTGACCCCACGCACGGCTTTATACCTCCCCCTTCCCGTCCGCAACGAAGAACACCCTCTCCCTCCTGTCCACCCATCCATGGTTTCGAGAGCTCCGCATCGCACCGACAATCCTTCATGCCGCCAACTAACCTCTACGTACTGCTCTCGCTCCTCGCGAGCGCCCTCTCCTTCTCCGCGACGACTGTCCGCGCACAGTCTCAGAATGACTTTCTAGTGGATGGAAGGTACATTCCCGGTATCAGCGACGTCGTAGGCGACGTAGGGAGTAGCTGGGCTGGGCTCCTCTCCGTCCAGCCAAATAATCAAGGCGATCGTAAGCTGTAAGTTGGCGCGGGTGCGCACTCACCTCTCGCCCACGCTGACACGCCCTGCCCCGCACCCGCACCCGCAGCTGGTTCTGGACCTGGCCACCCGCGCAAGGCGCCCCCGACGACGTCATCACCTTTTACTTCCCTGGTGGCCCTGGCTGCCCCGGTGCGTGGCCCGCCCTGCAGGGCGTCGGCCCCATCCTCTACCCCTACGGCTCGCAGGGCCCCATCCAGCGGAACCCGCACTCCTGGACCAAGACTGGCTGGGTCATATCCATGGATTCGCCAGTCAGCTCCGGTTTCAGCGAGGGCGAGCCGCAGTGCGCGGATATGGCCTGCGTTGCGGTGGAGTTCCTCCACTTTCTGGATAACTTCTTGAATGTGTTTACGAATCTCCGTGGAAAGAAGATTAACCTTATGGGACAGAGCTACGGCGGGCCAGAGGTCGCGCACATTGCGAAACTCATCTACGAGCGGGGGAATCCCTATAACCTCCAGACGGTGGGCGTCCTCAGCGGGCGCTGGCTCGAGGATATCTGGCAGAGCAAAGTCGTAGCGCATGATTTTGCGATTGGACACCGGCACACGCTTGGCCTGACGGACGGCGAGATCGGGGAGATTACAGACCTCGCGAACTGGCAGGGCGTGGGCGCAGACTACCTCCCCAATGCACTCACGTACCCCCCACGCGGGCCGCTGCTCGCGCCAAAAAAGTACGACTACGGCCAGGACGTGTGGGCCCGCATACGGGACAAGGCCGCAGGGCATAACCAATGTCTCAACATCTACGATGTATCCTACAAGTGCAATGGCCCCGCGCAGTACCTGGGAGACTTTATCAATAACATCCCGGGACTCAAGGCTTACCTCCATGCTGACCCCTCTCGGGACTGGCAGCTCTGCGCAAAGCACAAGGTCCTGACGGGCGATCGTCGCACCAATGGGGATAACGGAGAGTACCCGATGGTAGACGATACGTTCTCCTCCGTCCTAGCACAGACGAGGAACTTCCTCGTAGCAGTAGCGACCGACGACTTTCGTTTCCTGGGACGAGGGACCCTCCTCGGGATTCAGAATACGAGTTGGAGGGGCTCACAGGGGTTTCAGCGCGCTCCGAATGCTCCACTTGTAGTGGCGAGTGGGGAGAATGTAGGCGAATGGGGCGCAGAGAGGGGACTCGTCTTTGCTTATGTTACCAAGGCGGGACATGATATTCCCTGTGAGTGCCGGGTGCGCGGACCGGATCCACTGTACTTACTGTACATACGCTGACGCCACGTCTCCCCACCCTACCCCACCCCGCCACGCCACGCCACGCCCAGACCGCCAGCCCGAAATCGCACTCAAGCTCAACCAGTTCCTCCTAGGACAAATCGACGCCAGTCAGCTAGCCAGCTGAGGAGATACCCCCCGCGCCGCCTATTCCTCATGCGACGACTTCCGTGCTTCCGTGCTTGGGTTGTGCTCAATTGGAGGCTTCAGGGTCCTTACTTGCTCTCTTGTGACGTGACGCGTTACGGGTATTGTATGTACATGCCAAGTGATCCGGGCAGGCTTTTCTTTCTGGTAATTTACGCTACCTAGTCTCTCCCGCGGCGTGAGAGTGTATGCGCGCTTCTCAGAACGAGCCGTCAGGAGCAGCCAGGGTAAGGTCGCATCGCAAAGGGACGAGGGATTTGAGATTATCGATGGTGCTAGAGTACAATGCGCGGATACTGAGGGTGACGTGACGGACATCTATGGGAGGGGTTCTAAGTCTACGTGTCTCGAAGGGCTCTATGTTTGTGTGTGTGTCTGGGTCCGGGTCTTGAGTGTGGTGAGTACTATGCAGTCTTCTCGAGTAGGTAGGAATAGGGGGCGCAAAGCAAAGCAGCGCTACCTTGATGTGGCGCTCTGATCTTGAGACCTAGCGGGCAGTCAGCGTCTGACAGGCCTAAGATGGACTGAGACCAGCAGCTCCATCCTGTCGGAGGGAAAGCAGTACGGCTGGTCAGCACCCCACCCCTCGACAGACAAACTACTCCCACCCGCCCGCCGGGCACACACTCACCTCTTCCCTACCCTACTGCTGATGAGGGTGCGGCATACAAGTCTCACGGCACACGCCAGCCTCCCAGCACGCGCACGTCTCTTCCCCAACGCCTCCGCTTCCGCCTGGGAGTTCACCACTGCGCGCTTCAGCCAGGACAACGGCGATGGAGGTGGAGTCTTGCTTGCCGAAAAAGGCCGAAAGAAGGGGGTGAGCTCGCTCGTTGGAGGAGGACGAGAAGGAGGACTTGACGCTGAGCGGCGAGGGAGCGGCCGTGCTGGTCATGTGTGATAGGATGATACCGAGGAGAAGAAGGGAGCTGAGTTTGAAAAGGAGCATGGGTGGCGGGTTTGAAGTGTGTGTGTGTGTGGGTGTGTGTGGGTGTGTGTGGGTGTGTGTGCGTAGTGTGTGTGTGGGTGTGTGTGCGTAGTGTGTGTGTATGTGTGGGTGCGGGTGGGTGCCGGGCAGGTGGGTCAGCATTACCCAGTGGACAGGATGCGGTGAGCTGGAGGCATAAATCTATCTATGTGGACAATGAGCGAAACAGCGAGGAAGGTCCCGAAGACGAAGTGTGACCATGCGTTTTTTTTAATTACTTTCCTCGGGTTTTGCTACCACCTAAGTACTCCTGACGCCGCATGAAGCTGCAGGAGGTCCTCGACGCTTCAGCAATGGTCTGCCGAGTCGCCAAGTCGTACAGCCGTGTAGTTACATACGCCGCTTATGGCAAGCCATCCTTTTTGGTTATCCGCAAGCGACGAGCTTTGGGCCGCTGCGGTATGCCCCCCAAGAAGACTTGCGGCGACGATTGGATCTTCGGAGCGCGGCGCCAAGGCGAGGCGAGGCGGATGAAGCGTATATGCTCGACGCCATGGCGCTGGCCCCTCGGCGTGATGACCTAATGCCTGTATGGCAGCGGCGTACCTACCTTGCTCGATCAGTTGGCAGCCTGTCAAGCCCGCAATCGAGGCTTTTTCTTTGCGCGACGTTCCTCGCGTTGCACCTGAGCGCATCATCGTTTGATTGACTGCGCAAAGGTGGCGTGAGGCGGGCGGCGTGAGGCGGCTTGTGGCGCCCTTGCATGGAGTGACTGCACGTCAGGCCCGACCTCTGACGAAGGGAAAGCCGAAAGCCGGTCAGTGGAAGTAAGACCCCCATCCCGCATTCTGCCACTTGTAATTGCAGCTCTGTCTCGTCCTCCCTTTCCTTGGAGAAGTATTGCGAGAGGGGGAGCGAGATTGCCGTTGCTGCTGCGAGAGGGCCGAGAAAGCCGTATCATTTGCAGGTGAGACGGTTTTGCCTCTGCGCCCATTGGAGCATCGTCCAGTGGGAGGAGTCGATGATGCTCGAATCATCAGCCCCAAAGGATGTTCAAACAATTGGAGCGATGACGATGACGGGTGGTAGTGCGGAATGGCATGGCACGCCATGACAGCACGCTCCTCGGCCACTCACTCCCCCTCGACGTCAACGCGTCGCGGCGCGGCACACGGGCCCAGACCATTTCACGCCTGCGATCGCAGGGACCGAGGAGGTCACGCTGTCCGAATGCAAAATGAATGTTCCTGGGCGGCACTCTGCTCACCTTTGCTTCCCATCCCCTGTTTCAATATCAGATGGGTTTTGCAGTCCGGAAGAATTCATAGCCCGAGTTCAGATAAGCAGGGCGACACCCACCGACACCGACATTGTACGCGACCCCACATGGGCCCATGTGGCTTCTTGGGCGCTTGAGTATTGTAGCACGCCATCGAGGTACAGAACTTGCATTGTGCGTTGCGGCCATACTTGTATCGCCTCTCCTTCTCGACGTCGGCTGTCATTTCCCGATGTCCGCTCTCGCCGTCGGCTCAAACACCGCGGGCTTTTCCCCGGACGCCTCGCCTCGACTTGCCCTTCTAACCTGCTCTACCTGCAGCAAGCGAAGAGCGACTGAGACACACACCCAGATTCGCCAGGACGTCCATTGCCTCGCAGCATCGCCGCATCGTCGCATACAGCAGGTACAGTACGCTGCATGCGCTACAACGCTTCCTCGCTTTGTTGAGACTAGTGGGTACGCCGCCATTCGAGACACTGCCTCCTCGCACGTCCGCCTTTTGCGTACCCGTAGGCACCGCGACGACTCGCCGTCGGTCCCAAGCGAATTACCGCCGGCGTCACCCCCGATCTCCACCAAGCGAAGCCCGGCCTCGTGGGGCGGCGTCTCCGAGCAACTTGCAATTCTTCTTCGAGCGAGCGAAAAGATTCAGACCAACCGACACCTTCGATTCTCGTTATCATGAATCAGGGACTGCCACCGCACGTACGTCAGGTGATTGGCCGGCCATCAAGGCCACGCCAGCGGATAATCATCGCCCTGGCCAACGTTGCGCCATGACATCGTCGTAGCGGATGCTTCCCCAGCCAATGTCTCAGCACCGTCACTCGCGAAAGCTGGTCATGGGGCGATGCTGAGAGATACGAGACATCTCCGTATCGCAGAGTCGAGGTGGATGGACGGAATGAGTATAAGAGGCCGGCTGGGAGGGTAGCATTCATCCACCACCAGTTTGTCCCGCAGACAGCCCCCCACCGCCCATCCGCCCCGCCTCCATCCGCCCCTCATGCACTTTGCTACCTTGTCCACCTTTGTCACTGCCGCCCTGCTCCTCGCACAGGGCGCTGCGGCCGCTCCTGCGCCCTCGCCCGCCCTCTCAGCCAAGACGCACCACGCTGCACCTGCCGTCCTGAGCGATGCTGCGTGGAAGCCCACCGCCGCTGCTTCCTCGTCGGACACCATCCACTACTCGTTCAACCTCGTAGGAGACAACGAGGACGCCCTCGAGCAGCGCTTGCTCGACATTGCCCAGTCCAAGGGACAGTGGCTCTCCCACGACGACCTCAAGAAGTACGTCGGGGCCAGCGAAAAGGGGCGTGCCCAGCTGCTCAACACGCTTCAGGAGCATGGCATCCCCGCCGAGGCAGTCGAGTGGAACAAGCTCGGAAACTCTGCCACTGTCAAGGTGAGCGCAGCGCGGGGGGCCGTTCCAAATCCGCGGTTAGATCGTCAAGCTGACCCATTACCGGCGCCTCCCTCTCCCCCCGCGCCATCCCGTAGAGCACCGTCGCGCAAGCCTCGAAGCTCTTTGGCGCCGACTTCCACGACTGGACGCACACCAAGTCCCAACAATCTGTCAAGGCCAAGACGATGAACTACACTGTCCCCGCGGCGCTCGCACCCCACGTCAAGTCCGTCTCCCACCTCACTGCCTTTTCGAAGCCGCGCGCCGGCTCTCCCGCTTCCCGCCTCGTCAATCGTCTGGAGAATGCCGAGGGCGAGAGCGGCACGCTTGCCGCTCGCGACTTGCCGTCCGAGTGCTCCTCGGGTCTCGCTACGCCCGCTTGCAGGGCCGCGCTGTACAACTACCAGGGGTACACGCCCAAGTCGGATGACCCCTCCATTGCCATTCTCGTCCTTCCTCCTCAGGGAGGCAGCGTCGGCCTGGACAACAGCGACCTGCAGACCTTCCTCAACAAGTACAAGCCTTCCCAAGCGGGCTACAAGGTCGACATCGATACCTTTTCCGGTGGAGTCAACCAAATCAACTACGGGCAAAACAGCGCCTACGAGACGGAGCTCAACATGGATGTTGACATTGTAGCGGGAGGCGTGGCCCCAATGAAGACGACGCTGATCCTGCCAGGGCAAAGTGCAACTTCCTACTCGGACACGTTCAAGCACCTCATTGACATGGACGAGAGTCAGCGCCCCGCGGTACTCACCGTCAGCTTCGGAGGTCCAGAGGATCAGGTGTCCCTCGAAGAGGCGCGTACCGACTGCAGCTACGCTCAGCAATTGACTTCGTTGGGCACGACAGTCGTATTCATCAGCGGTGATAACGGTGTGGACAATGATCATCCCAAGGACGGCGAAGATTGCCCGCCTTTCCAGTGAGTCGCAGATTCGCGAAGCGAGGGGCTGCGGCGCGCAAGAGACCTGACCAATTTTCCCCGCCATCTCGAATCGAACCCTTCACAGTCCCGTGTACCCCGCAG
This sequence comes from Quambalaria eucalypti, assembly GCA_004016185.1. Taxonomy (NCBI): domain Eukaryota; kingdom Fungi; phylum Basidiomycota; class Exobasidiomycetes; order Microstromatales; family Quambalariaceae; genus Quambalaria; species Quambalaria eucalypti. The sequence goes on from RRYC01000152.1 coordinate 13,918, forward strand.
GCTGCCCTTACCTGCTCACTGTGGGAGCCACACAGCTCTCCAAGCCTGCCAAGCCCGTCACACAAGCCGCCAACGGCTACTGGTCGGGCGCGGGCTTCTCCAACTACTTTGCGACCCCAAGCTACCAGAAGTCTGCCGTCCAGAGCTACATCCAAAGCCTCAATGGCTCAGGCTCCAGCTACTACAACGCCTCGGGACGGGCCTACCCCGACGTCACAGCCGTAGGCGACGATGTACCCTACGAGAGCGAAGGCAATGCCTACAACGACGGCGCAGGCACGTCCGCGTCCACGCCCATCGTCGCATCGATTATTGCGCTGCTCAACTCTGCGCGCAAAGCCGCGGGAAAGGGAACGGTCGGATGGGTCAACCCCACGCTGTACGAGAACCCTAGTATCTTTGATGATATCACGAGTGGCGCGTCCCTCGGGTGCCCCAATGGCGCAGGATTCTATGCAGGAGAGGGGTGGGACCCCGTAGGCGGTCTGGGTACATTCGACTTTGCGAAGCGTGAGTGTCAAGTGTCACTGTCTGCAATGTAGGCCGACGCGTCGATGGATCGAACAAAGCTGACTTTGGGGATTCCTTCGCCTGTACCTACCTCCTCATTTCCCCAGTCCGCAGCGTATTCGGCGCCTGATCAAGGCTGGCTAGTTCGCTGGAAAGCTGAACCCCTTTCAGATATCGCTCGGTCAGAAACTTTGGGGAGGGATGCATGCGCGGGAATAGGTAATGGGTGTTTGACGGGAGGCTTACCCCCAAAGAATGGACTGGAATGGACGCAACAGGCAGAAGTGAAGTTCGCTGGCACGACTCGGAATCGCATATCGTTAAGGTTCACGCTTGACTGACTGCGGAGAGTGTGACTCGTGACCCGCCGCTTCGGCTCGGCTCCGATCGATGGAGGTGCTGCGCTCAGGCCGTGCCGTGTCATTCTGCTTCCGCTCAGCGTACATAGAGCACCTACGCCCTCGCTTTTGCTTCCGCTCACGAACCACGCGCGGACCCATAAAGTACGAAGAGGAGCGTGCTGGAGCGGGCCACGCTCCTTCCCTCCGCTCCACTAGGTAGGCAGGCACATGCGATTCAGCAAAACCAGAGGTGGACCAGCTCCTCAACTCGCTATCGACGCTGCCTCAGTTGTCACCCTCGGCAAGACCTACAAGCAACGATCGTCATAGGTACCAAGCTCGATACGCAGGCTACGCGTCCGCAATGCAATGCAAGCAAGTAAGCAAGCGGTCTGGGCAAATTTCAAGTCGAGGCATGTCGAGTTCTGCCTTCTCCCTCGGGACATGGGTATCGATAGGCAACGACATTAGACGAGGACGAAAGGCAAGGAGTCGCACTCGCTCGGCGCTGTGCGCTGTTCAAGCGGCAATAGGCGACCCTCCCTACATCCTCCTGCAAGCTGCTGCCCTATGAACCATGCCTTTGCTGCACGTGGCTCTCAGAAGACAACTCGCACTTACCTACAATCAAGAAAGGGAACGCCTCAGAGTCGGGCGGCTCGATTGCAGCTAGCATCGCTCTTTTGCCGGGATCATTATCGAGAAGATGCGCCATAGTGTCCACTCGGAACTATGGCAGCCACTCCGCGAATGTCTTTCAAAAGGAAGCGGAATAGGGGAAGTCCCGCCTGATGCGCGAGTCGAGGCGCGTGCGTGGTCAATTCTCGAGGCAGGCGAAAGAAGGTTGCCGTCTTTCTCCTTTGCTTGCGGAATGGTAAGTAAGCGTCCACAGGAGCGCGCACGCACGCCTCGCTTTGCACAGTCATGATGTCGCTGACCCGTTTCCCCGGCCATGATGCCGACTCTTGCTCCTCACTGACAGACTACGGGGGCAGCAAGCATTGCTGGTCATAGCGGGATCAACCTGTCCGTGGCTACCTCGACGAGTCCCGTAACGGCACCCCTTCGCACGGTGAGCAGCTATTTTTCTGCCCAAAATCTAGCCCTTGAAGGCCTTCTCGGTGGACGCTCTGTCTTCCCTGATGACCGGCAATGTCCTTTGTACATCGAGATGAAGGCTTGGTTCAATCGAGCCGGCGCCGATCACCTCATCACCCACTTGGGAAAACCGGTCCGATCAACACACCAACAGCGTCAGTCTCTCCTCGACCGAATGAGATACTCTTCGCAAGTGTCGGACGCAGGTCTTGTTCGAGTGCTTGTGGCGCCGGAGCGCCCGGATCTCGGATGGGAAAGACGGCCAACGTGAATGGATGGATCTGTGTGATCCGGACATCAAGCAAAAGAGGAAGACACGCCACGACGTCCTGAACGTCGTGCTGCAGCCTCCAGCGGTCAATTCACTCATCGAAGTCGTCCGCCGCAACCGCGAAAAGGGAGCGATGCAGCCCTCGGATGAGGCAGGAAGGGACCAGCTTATCGATCAGTACCTAAGGCTTGGACCAAGATGAAGAAGACATTCCCAAGCCAGCACTGAGACAATCTGCCGCGCTCCTGACTCTATTTCATACACGCAGATGGGCGGTCTGCCGAACGCAGTGTGGCAAAGCTCCACCAAAGATTTCAAGAAGGCTACCAAGTCCGAACGAAATTCGGCCCTTGCACGAGCACGCCGTAGGCAAAAGCTACACGCAAGTGCAGGAGGCCGTTCGCAGTGTACCTACAGGCAAGGTTACAAGGCAGATGGCTGGTGCTGGCGATTGATGAAGCTGGCTGCCTTCATATGAACGGTCTCGCAGGGAGAATCTCCGAAATCAATGCCACAGAGAAGCGGAAGACGCCCAACGAGGAGCCCGATCAGCCCCCTCGAGGCTTCACAAAGGCCGGATTCGCAAACTTGCAAGCTATTACAGGCACCTTGGCGATATTGTATGCACAGCCGGTGCAAAGCTCTGCTGCCGTCATGGAGCCGCCAGAACGATCCGAGCTCCTCTTAGCGGACACGAACTCGTCCATTACGGCGTTGATCCCGCCACGGGTGGAGCACCCTTCTTTGTGGTACCTACCGATACCTCCTCGTAAGGCGATTCCTTCCCTTTTGCCCGATTACGCATTACGCTGGACACTGCAATCTTCCAAGAGGGCGCCTGGCGCGATCTTCGTATGCTTTCCCCATGGCAAGCCTCTGCTGACCATGTCGACTGGACGTCCGCTTTGGCGCTCGTATCTGCGCGACGCCTCCTCCTCCGCTGCATCTCCACTGCACGAGATCGGACACTCCTGTCGATACGGCGCAGACCAAGATGAGATCGCCGCATCAAGTGACTCGGGACCTGTTGCGCAGGCGTCGGAGCCCAAGTACTACGCCACGCCCAGCCTCGTGCCGCAAAAACCAGAATCTTCTCTACTCAGAGAGTCCCTAGGCCTTGAACGAAGACCCAGTACATGGCAGTATTAAGTCAGCGGCTAGACATCATCACCACCTTGGCGTTGTGCTCACTACTGTATACCCCGAGATGGACACGAACCTCGAGTCATCCCAGCCCAAAAGCCACTCCTCGTCAAGGTATTGACCATTTTCTCCAAGCTTCACGACGCAAGGCAAGGGCGAGTCCCGGCGAGCCGTGGGCCTACCTATGTGTGTCTACTCTGGGAAGAGAGCCCTCGAATGAATGAGTGAAAACACACACGCGCCGCTGTTTCCAGGCCAGGCCACGCCGCAGCAGCGCACCTGACTTGCTGGCTTGGCTGCAATCAGATACATACGACCGCTCACCTTGTAGATCCTCGGGCGTGCGTGCGTGCCCTGCGACTTCTCTCCTTCGGATCTGGATCAGGATCAGGATGAAAATCTAGGTATTCGCCACTGACCCTATATATATCGGAGGCGACCTTCAGTCGGCTTTGACTGCGTGTGTTCAGACCTGCATCACACACACGCAGGGAAATCCGAGCGTGGGTCGCGTCCGAAACAGGGTCAGCGGTGAGTACTTACTTACGCACGTATGCGCTGGGTATGCAAGTGGCGCTCGGATCTGAAGGCAACCGAGGCACCGAGATATTCCTGCTGCACTATACCATGCTCAGGCGGCACCCGGAGTGCTGCGAGCACTATCAGGCGGCGGGGGAGGCAGTGCAAGGAATAGGCTGCAGATGTAGATGCAGATGTAGATGTGGGACACTTCCTGTGGAGGGAAGGAAGCGGAGAGGGGTTGGGGCTGAACGAATGAATGAATCGCTGTGTAGCATTGGCAGCCGCGATGTTCCTGTTTTCATTGAACGATTGACCTCTTCACCTCGAAGTTAGTCACAGCCACAGCTTCAGCCTCGGTGGAAGAGTATGTCCGGATGTGAGACGAGATGAGATGGGATGAGATGAGATGAGATGAGATGAGATGAGATGCAATTGAACGAAGCGAGCGAGCGAGCGAGCTGAGCCGAGTCGAGTCTGAGAGAAAGCTAGCGAATGTGTGCGTGTGTGTATGTGTGGGTGTGTGTGCGGGCGGGAGCGCGTATATGCGCGCTTGTGTGTGTCGTTTTGTACTCAATGGAACCGTACCCTACCATACCGAATCCTACCCTGACCCGAGTCCTTTTCCCGTTCTTTTCCTTTTCTTTGCTTTTGCTTTCCTTGCCATCCCATCCCTTCCCTTCCCTTCCCATCCCATCCCAAGTGACCAACTGAGCCAGCCGTCCCCTCGCACGCACGCTCGTCGCCTCACACCATCGTCTCGGTATGCTGCTCCTCTTTCCTGCCCGCCGGAGCAGCGCCCCCTCCCCCCCACGTAGCCGGCACCTTGATGCCCCTCTCCGCATCAAGGAACCCCACGACTGCACGACGAAACACACTCAGATTATACTCGATGATTCCTGCGCGCTCGTCATACGCCGAGGACCGCATCATCGATACGAGTGCGAGGCTCTCGTTGATCTGTCGGAAACAGATGACTGTATCGGGATCGAGACGGAGGGTGCTGGATGCGTATTGGCGGTCGTGTGAGGGCGCTGCGGCTGCGGGTGACGTCGTGGCAGCGGGATCGGGCGAGGACAGGGCCGTAGCAAAGGCGCGGGAGTGGGCGCGGCTGCGAAGGCGGGGGGACGTGGGTCGCGACGTGGGCGGGGAGGCGGGCGACGACTGCGACTTGAGGTTGGTAAACAGACCGCTGATGCCTACGAGGAAGCCGAGGTAGTCGCATACGACTTCAAAGGAGTTCTTGTCGAATGGCGACGAGTCGCTAATGAGGTAGGTGCGGGTAGGCAAGTGCAAGAGGTAGAGCTTCTCAAAGTCGGATAGGTCTACGAGTGCATCTACGGTGCGTGCGAGGCCCTGCTTCATACTAGCTGTGAGGACGATTTCCTGTATGACGCGGGAAAAGGCAACGAAGATGGAGCAGTCGAAGATGCTCGTCTGGTGGAAGACGATGTCCATGTCCGTCTCGAGGTTGGCGCCGACGCCTGAGCCGTGGCTGTATGCGCCACGGGAGTGTTTGCGGGTGCGAGAGGGGCCCGACGAGGCGGTGGTGGTGCGTCTGGTCATGGGCGCCTCGACTGGTGCAGGTGTGGTTGAGGTGCCGCCTCGCTTGGTACGAGCATTGCGCTCGAGGGTATCCCAATCGATGCGCTCCTCGTCCTGCTTGGCGGCGAGGTCCGAGGCAAAGCTATAGGGATCGACGCCGGGCGCAAAGGTAAACGTCGACGAGGCATCGCTGAGGTCATCGTCTATCCTCTTGATGACGTCAGTCTGGGTATCGTCGCGGTAGTCTTCGGAGAGGCCGTCCATCTTGTGTAGGAAGATGTGGAAGTGAATGGCGGGATTGTGAGCATAGGCAAGGACGAGGAGGGCATGGAGGGATGCGAGCGAGTCGAGGTAGTCGTCCTGGGCGTCGAGTACCCATATGACCGTGGTGACTTGGTGCCACTTGAGACGGAGGCCATTGACGACACTGCCTCCCTGGCCCCTGTGAGCGAGGAGGGATTGAATGGGTATGCCGTCCCAAAGGGTGCAATTGCCCCAGACGTCGAGCTTGATGGCTTGTGGGCGGAGGGTGCTCTCGAGGTAGAGTGTGTCATTGGGTGGGAGGTGGTTGTAGAATACCTGCACGAGGGAAGACTTGCCGCTGCGACGGAGGCCTAGGAGCAGGATCTGCGGGGGCGTGGCGGGCGTCGTGGCAGACTGGTTCATGGTATTTGTGTCGGTTGCGGGTGTTGGTGCCTGTGGTTGTGTGCGCAGTGTGCGTGCCATTTCGGCGTGGGCGTCTGCGTGGGCGTGGGCGTGGGTGTGGCGGGCGTGGCCGTGTGCTTGTGCGTGTGCTTGTGCGTGTACGGAACTGTGGGTGGTAAGGGTAACACCTGAGGGTATGGATGATGGAGATGCTGCGCGGTGATTCTGGCCATCAATGGGCGAGTTTGACGAGGTGGCGGGGTGTGGGCTGGCGTGCGTTTGGCTCTGGGGTATCGTATCGTATCGACGTCGTCGTCGTCGTCGTCGTCGTCGTCGTCGTCGGTTGCGTGGCAAGTGTCAAGGTTGGTTTGGTCCAGGACCTAAGTAGTTAATGGTAATCGTCCAAGATGCGCACTTTGACTGATTGACTTAGTCACGGCTGCCACTGCCACTGCCCACTTGCCACACCCCCCACTCAAGACTCACTCAGAGCTCAGCGCAACTGCACTGACCGTGCGAAGCGAATCTTTTCCCACCCCCTTCCGCCTTCCGGCCCCCCGCGCCTCCCCGCCCGCCCCGTCGTTGGCCGCGCGCACCACCAAAGGGCGGACTGGCAGCGCAGAGCGCGCGCGTACAGGCCACGCAAGGGCGGAAAAGGCGCAACGCAGCGCAAAACGCTGGGCGACGAGGGCAAGGCGACGAGGGCAAGGCGTAGATTTGATCTGGGCACAACAAGGTGGGTGGGAGAATGCGCGCCAGTAAGTACTTAATGGTACAGTACATCTCGTCCTTGGCAGTGGGGAACCACCACCCCTACCCCCAGAAATTGGCTTTGGCTTTGATTTGACGCCATTTCATTGGGTTATGCTCCTCTGACAGGTTAGATTGAGCCGCAGTGAGCGCAATAATGGAGTAAGCCGAACCTTGAGCACCTCACGAAATGTCTTCGTAGGCCCACGCCGTGACCGCCTGGCATAGGGTACCTCGATCCGCACGGGCCACAACGACGATATCGCAGCCATGCACACACACACACAACTTCACACTGCCAACTTCACAACTGCCCTCTTCGCTTCGCTGGCCACTGTGGTGGTACACCATTGATCATTGATTGTAACAACACGCGACAATCGTGCGACTTGACTACGCGCCACGACGATCCCGCGAGGGGCCGCGCCGCGCGTCCTTGGTCCGGCCAAGGTAGACTTACGACGACGGACATCAACGGGTCGGGGCGATCGATGGGGTCGAAAGCGATAACGGAAGAAGAGAGAAGAATGCAGCAACAAGGACCAAAATAGAGACGCGGTGAAACAAAGCAACGAAGAAGAACGAGAAGAAAGGTTGCGATGGTGCTTGGAATGGGGATGTACCCGCGCGCATACAGGCACGCTTCCGTGACTACGCTATAAGCTTAAGAGTGGGGTGACTGACTGCATGTTGCATGGGCCTACCACGCGCGCACGCACTGGCCGCTTAGATGAGCTCGGTAACGAGCGTAGTAAGCGTCTTGACGGGCTTGCTCTCGGTGACGTTCTTGAGAACACCCTCGAGGGCCTCAATCTGGCTCTCGACCTTGGTGTACACCTTCTTGAGCTCCTTCTCCGTCTCGGCCAGCTCAGACAGGCTCGACGAGAAGCCCTGCTCGCCAGTGTTGAACGAAGAGACGGCCTCCTTCAGCGACGAGACGACGGGCGTAAGAGGCTGGAAGGCCTTGACGGCAGACGAGACCGAGGTGTAGAAGGTGACGAGCGACTGGACGGCCTGGCCCACGTCGGAGCCGTTGACCTGCTTGATGACCTTGGAGGCGTCTGCGAGGCGGGGTGGGCAAATAAAGGGCAGAGGTGAGGGTACCGATGGTCAGCAAATTGTGTCTCTCTAGCACGCGCGCGCGCATACACGCCCCCCGCTACCCACCCTTGGTAAGCGTGGTGAGGCCGTCAAAGTGCTCAGCAGCGTGCGCAGCAATGTGCTCAATGTGCGCCGTCGTGGCGTTGATCTGCTCCGTCGTGTTCTGCAGGCTAGCCTTGTTGTCCTTGATGCTCTGGATGGACGAGGCGTATCCCTTGAGGGCCGAGACCTCGCAGCTGGCACCCTCCTGCAGCGTCTTGGTCACGTCCGAAATGGACTTGAGCGACGTCGTAATCTTGTAGCTGGAGCAGTCCGTCGTGCTCGAGGTAGCGGCAAAGGCCACGGTGGCCGAGGCCAGGAGGGCAAGGGCGAGGGACTTGAACTGCATTGTGTTGATTGTTGTGTGGTGGTGGGTGCGAGACCGTAAAGACTGTAGTAAAGCGAGTGTGGGTGGGGTGGGGTGAGGTGGTTGGGAGAGGCGTGGATTGATGTGGAAAATCAGCAGACGATCCGTTGACGACCCACCAGCCCACCTTTATATACCACCTCCCGCGGGCGCAGGGGTTGGTCCCCGCCCGATCAGGCAGCCTGGGTTCAGGGCGGGGGTTGTCCCCTTTGGCGCATGATCAGGGCCGCAACGACGACGGTCATGCGATACTGTAGCTCCTCTCTGCACCATACGCCTCGCCTCGCCTCGAGACCCGAATTATCGAAGCTCCTTTCTGCATCGATGATTTCCGTGCACGCACGCACGCACGCACGCAAGCACGACCTGGTCCGGATATAGTCGTAATCGATGCTGCGCACGGCCGATTCGGGGAAGACGCTGCTAGCTAGTGCGGGCGGCAAGGTTGCGTCGCTGGTGCGTCATGCCGCCCGCGAAAGGTGCTGCTGTCTGAGCCGACGGCGGCGGCGGCAGCAGCAGCGGCAATAGTACGACTACGACGGCATCCATGCATCTCGACTACCAGACACTACATGCAGCTCTAACTTGACCTGATCGGCGCAGTTGGGCCTATTCGTCGCCGTCGCCGTCGGCGTCGCAGTCGGAGAGTGGACGTCGTGCGTGCGGGCGGGTGAACCTTTTGAGACGTCGGTGGGTAGGTGCGCGTGTGCCCTGCAAAGAAGGTGTCCTACCTCCAACTCCGCCAGCGTCGGTGGGCGAACAAAGCGAAACGAAACGAGACGAGACGAGCGGAATCTCGACAGCGATCTGGCCGCGGTCGGTGTTGGGCGGCGGCGGCGGCGTCTAAAGAATCTCGCTGTCCCAGTGGCTGTCTCACTTGTCTGACAAGTTACCCTAGCCCCGGCGGGCCGGGCACTTGGGCTGCGCGCCGGCACTGCACTGCACTGCGGGGACTGTCCCGTCACGTCAGTCATAGTCATGGAATCCTTCGAAGAAAGAGGGCGCAACTTGGTGTTGCATGACACGGCATGACGCGACATCTGCGCTGCGCCCGCGCGCCGTGAAAAAGCCAGAATTGCAGAGTGGGCCGGGCGGGGAGGGGTGGGCCTGGGGTTGCCCGTCCGTCGGTCATTGCTGTTGCTGTTGCTGTCGCCGTCGCCGTCGCCGTTGCCGTTGCCGTTGCCGATCATCTCAGTGTTGCTGCGTCATTGGTTCGTGAGGCTTCGCTGAACTTTGAAGATTGCCTAAGTGGTGGTGTATGCATTGCAGTCCATCTATCGTATTCGCTGGCCATGAAAGAGGGGTAGATTCGTTCGGCCTGTTGTACGACGAAAGGGGAAAACAACAAAGACGCCAACGCCCACGCGAGCCAGACAAACAAACACCAGGCCCACGCACACCTCTCTCTGTCCAGGCGGGCACTGTCAGGGGTCATTTTGGCGCCCATTTTCGAGGGAGCGAGGGCGTCACATCTCACCTCGTCTCGTCTCGTCTTGTCCCGGTCGTGCCTGGCGCGCAACGCCTCGCTCACCGCTCGCCGCTCGCTGCAACACCCAGAAGCGAGGAAAGAGGAGTCTTCTCCCGCGTTGCGTTGCATCAAGACGTCACTAGCGCGTGGGGGGAGCGCCCTGTCCCCATCTCTCCTCTCCCCCCCCCCTCTTCTCTTTGCTCCTCTACGTCGTCATGGGGTACCTACTCACCGCACATCGCCGCGCACGCGCACAACCACGGCGAGCTGCGAGAGAAGGAACGACGCCCACCAGCGCCGAATACCAAATCTGCCAAATTTAGAATCAGAGTGTGCGCGACGCAACGCAGCGCAGCGCATATGACGCGCGCGGGCTGAAGTTCAGTTGAGCGGTGACACCGACACCGACGACACCGACACCGAGACACACAGCAAAATAACACTCGACGCGGGCATTTCGTGGATCACATGACCGGCATTGCACTCTGTGACTTGACAAGACTGGTTGCGCTGAGCCTGAGCTGAGCTACGGACAGTCGCCGGGAGCAAAGGGCAAGAATGCGTCGATCACTTTCATCGGGCAGAGGGGTTCGTTCGCCGTCGGGTCCGACGCTCGCCGCACGCCGCACGTTCAGGCAGCAGGCGGGAGTACGTATGGATCTACAAAAGGTACAAACCTGATTGTATGAATGAGGAAGAGAGAACAGAGGCAGACAAGGTCAAATGAGAACGAGGTTGCTAACGGTTTCCGATGCGTGCCCGTGTCGCACTCGAATGATTCTGGTTACGCGCGGGCGCGCGAGCCACCCATGACGGAAAGGACGTCGCGTCGTGCGTGCTTCAGAGCAGCCAGGTAGGCAGGCAGGCAGCGAGCGACGGCCGATGCCTAACCTCACAAAGGAGACCCAACAAAGACGATTCCCTCCTTCCTAAGCCTTGCAAGAACTGCAATGACAAAAGGGCAAGGAAACACATAAGAATGGCAAACAAAGCCGTCATTCATGTAGCTAAGAACCGAGTCGATTGCATCGTCAGCGAATCAAAGCCTTGGTAGCCGTGGCCAATGTCCAATGCCCACTGATTACGATTCCGTGGCGTTGTCCTCGCGACGGGCGCGGGCAGAGCAGCACGTCCTGGGCCCGAGCAAACTTAGAACGAGGACTAGCTGCTTGTCTGCCTCACATCGGCCCATTATGAGGAGGTCTAGCTTCGACATCGTCCGTCGTCCGTCGTCTCGACGTGTCACGCCCCGAGTGCGTCGCGCAGCTGAGGAGCTGAGCCCCCCGTATTGAGCCAGCCGGCGCAACCGATCGCCCCCGACAAAGTCGGCTCCTCTTTCGTCAGCAAGGGTGGCAGACTATTGTATCTGCCGCTCACCTGACCCTGATACTGTGTCGCCCAGGCTTGCGCGGCTCAGGGGTTTAGCCATCCATTCTGAGTCAGCCTTGCTGGCGCCCCTGCGCCGGCATCAAAGAGCGCTTGCCCAAGCACTCGTCTCTTTCCTTGCTTCCTTCTCTTTCGTTCTGAGGCTCCCCGCTTTCTGATGCGCCCATCAAGGTCAAGATTGCCACTCACTCGCCTCAGGCAGACGTCGGCTCATCTACACCAGCACAAGTAAGCGCCCAGCATCACACCAACCTCGATGCCAAGTCAAGCATAGCAAGGCCGTCTCGCGCTGATTTTATGCGAAGCGCATGTATCGACGCCAGCATCGAGGTCCGAGCGCCGGGTCTCGCAGATATCAACACTGAAGTACGTGCGTCTGTACGCCGGCTTTCTGAGATCCGATCAGCTTAGCATCAGTGGCGACGCAAGTCTTCAGAGGCATTTGATCTGGCCGCTTGGCGTCACATCCCTTGTCAAAGATGGCCCGAATGACGACGCCCCTTAAAGAAGTGCGACGCTACTTGCAGCCCTTGTTTGGACGGCGTCACGGTTGCAACCACCGGCGTCCCCGAACCTGGCTCTGATGACGTCGCCGGCGATGCGTTGGCTGCAACGCCGAAGCCGTGCACTGTACATCCACCCGATGAGCAGGCCCTTGTCGAGCAAGAGCAGGAATACGGCTTCGAGCTCGTCGAGGAGTTGGTAGCAGCTTTGCAGGGTCCCCCACAACAATGTCCAATCTACCATGCGCACCCTGAGGACGGCTGGAACTACCGAGCCGCCGGCCCCAACTTCCAACACGCTCGCTCGCTCGCTTCGCAGGCATCCTCAGGGATGAAGGAGTCACCAGACGACCATTTCCGATATCGAAAGTGAGCTAACTGGCCACGAAATTCAGCAACGCGTCTGCCAGCCCTTCTGGGATGCTCTACAGCCTCGAAGGCAGCAAGCTGCGCTTCTTGGGGCCAGCACGCCGTCGTACCGCTGGCTATCATCAAATGGAGATTGGAGCAAGTCTTTTACGAGAGCTTTCTCAACGGCGGATTCACTACCGCCAAGGCCCTCTTGGACCTCCTGGAGCTGCCACACGCGGCCTCAGACGTCTTGCCTACGCGCAATAACGATCCGAGCGAGGCCTTTCTCCCGGATAAACCGGCCGGTTTCTCTGGCTGCGAGCTTGTTGCGCGCCTACAAAACTGCTGCAACTGCAAGAGGAGGGCCTCGACGATTTCAAAGTAGACAGTGTCTATCCACATATATACACATGGATAGATAGATGTAGACGTAGGGACCCGCTGCGCTTGCCCTTCATCTCGCAATCGTAGGTACCCATTCGTTGGGTGACAAGCAACGACGGGCAAAACTGTCGTCATGCTCCCACGCAGCTTACACGCGTGTCTTCTTCCATGGCATGGCAATCAAGTGAATCTTCGATGCGACTTCTCTCTCTCTTTCTCTCTTTTACGTGTGCGTGTGCGCGTCATCCCGCCTCGATACGGACGGGCAGGCGTGAATATCTGCGTAGGTACTGACATTGAAAAACACGTGAAGTACATGGAGACGTGTGCGCTACGCCTTTGCCCCCAATGCGGCGTACTGTGCCTGATCGATGCCGCCCTCTGCTCCAGCGCTCGCTGCATCCCTCGCGACGCTCTGCGCACACCACAGAATCCCACACCCCACAGTAAAGACGAGCACCGCCACATCATCCAAGAAGCTGGTTGCGATGCTGGCGTAGCGCGCTAGGATACGGAGTGTCCATTGGAGGGTGGGGAAGGGGAGTTGTTGTGCTAGGGAGAAGAGGAGGGAGGAAGGTGGGGGTTGGCGTGCGAAGAGGAGGATGCGAGAGGATTGGAGGAGGAGTTCGAGGGTTATGAAGAGCCAGAAGATGGGCTGGCGGGAGGACGAGGAAGAGGGAGTGTGTCACGTCAGTGTATGCCCAGTTGTCGCCCCATCCCGCTCCGACCGCACACTCACCACACTCCCACTCATCCCAATCCAACTGCCATCCACGCGAAAGTAATCCGCGTCATGCATCGTAGGTCTACTGTAAGCCAAGCTCGCCCACTTGAAAGCGCGATGACGCTCGTGCACTGCCTCGCCAACTTGGAGTAGCTTCTCGGACGGTACGGCGGCGGCCTCGGTGCTTGCCCGCGCGGCATTGTCCAGTGCGGGGGAGACGCTGAGTGTCGAGGAGATGGCAAAGTATCCTAGGAGGAGGAAGAGTATGATGTGCGCGAGAGAGAAGAGGCGGTCGAAGAGTGTGCGTGGGGAACGCTCGACTTTTCCCTGCGGACCAAAGAGGCCGGTGGTGGGTGGCGATGCTCCCGTTGAGGCACCTTCTTGGCCCGCACCCGTACCTCCACCCCCATTCATGGCAGCAAACAGCTGCGATAGATCGGGCATCCCGCCCGGTGCTCCCCCCTGTCCGCCGCCACTGCCGCCGCCCATGAGAGCAGCCATCATAGCCTGCATGGGGTCCTGCGGAGCGGCATCGACGTCCCCATCCACATCTCCACCTCCTCGCACACGCTGCCTGAACATCTCCATGCTACGTTCCATCTCCTGGTCCATGCGCGCCTGGTGCGAAATGTCAATCTCCTCGGGGTCGTCTACATCGTTGTCGGCGGTGGCGGCGGCGGCGGCGGCGGCGGCGGCGGGCGAGGTTACGCTTTCGCTGGCACCGCCACTGGCACTGGGCTGTTGCGGTGCAGGTGCAGATGGATACAGCATCTCTGCCTCATCTCCGCGCGCCTGCTTCGTGAGCTTTGCGAGGCGATCACTGCCTTTACTGAGGATACGTGCCTTGCGTGCTTCGCGCCGTGCTTTAGCTGCATCTGCTGCCGTCGTCGAGGGCGTAGAAGCAGATGGTGAGGGAGAGGGTGGCGTCGAGTCGGACATGTTCGCAGGTCAATGAAGGCCTTGAGGGTTGAGTTGGTGTGGGTGGTGTGGTCGTCAAGGAGGAGGTGAGGTGAGGCTGGCAAGGCTGACAAGGCTGGCTGCACTTTCGTCAAGCACGGCGCGTTGGCGGGACGGGGTCGATGCCGCGGGCCAACTCTGTCGTCGAGTGGAGTCGAGAAGAAGTTGATGGTGACCCTCCTTTCCTCTTCTCCTTTCGCCCTTACTGTGAATTCCTTTCAGCCCACGCCATGGCCGTGACGACGACGACAAATTCAGCACTACGCGCTGCCCGCCGGCCGTATGCCCGCGCCCTGGCTGCGGCGAGGTCCAGGCCCTACTCCTCGCAGTCGGCCGCGCCCACCGCCCCGCCACCCCCCCGCTGCATCTTCTCCGGCATCCAACCTACAGGCGTCCCTCACATCGGCAACCTCCTAGGCGCACTCTTCAACTGGGTCCGGCTACAAGATTCCTCCCCGTCAAGCACCTCCCTCTACTTTTCCATCGTGGGTCTCCATGCGCTCACCATGCCGCAGGACCCTGCGTCCCTCGCGCAAGAACGAAGGGACATGCTCGCTGCGTTATTGGCTGTAGGACTCGACCCGCAACGGAGCACCATCTTCCACCAGGATGAGGTGCACGAACACGCAGAGTTACATTGGTTGCTCGGGTGCAGCGTGGGGATGGGCCGCCTCCAGAGGATGACGACGTGGAAGGGGAAATTGGCGACTGCAAAGGGGGAGAGTGAGGGCGACGGCGACGGCACAGAGGGCGACGAGCACCTCAACCTAGGACTCTTCTCCTACCCCGTCCTACAGGCAGCCGATATCCTCCTGTACCAAGCCACGCACGTCCCCGTCGGGGAAGACCAGATCCAGCACCTCGAGCTCGCACGCGACATTGCCGCAGCTTTCAACCGGCGGTATCCCCGGGTGTACAGCGCGCGCTCCTCGTCTTCCCCGCAGTCCTCACCGCCCCCAACCCGCCGCACCCCTGCCTTCCCCCTCCCCACCCCACTCATAACCCCCTCTCCGCGCATCCTCTCCCTGCGCGATCCCCTCTCAAAAATGAGCAAATCCTCCCCCGACGCACGCTCCCGCCTAGTCCTAACCGACGATGACAGCACCATCACTGCGAAGCTCCGCTCGGCTGTGACCGACAGTGAGCGATCTATTACCTGGGATCCAGACGGACGCAGGGGCGTGGCTAATCTGTTGAGGATCGCTGCGGGGTTGGAGACTTGGAGGGCGAGGGGGCGTGCTCGAGGAGAGGGGGAAGTCACACCCGCAGATGTTGCTGCGCGCCTACAGGCTGCGGCTAGCTCGAGTACGGCGCCGGCTTCGGCCTCGGGCGGAGCACTCCTCAAGAGTTATACAACGCAACTGGCCATCGAGACGCTCGGACCTATACGTGAGCGATTCCTCGAGATTAGGGAGAGGCAAGACTACCTCGGGGATGTGGCTGCGCTGGGGCGGGACAAGGCCAAGAAGAGGGCAGAGGGCGTGTTGAAGGATGTCAAGGCGAGGGTTGGGCTGAGGTGAGGTGAGGGTGGCCGTGAGAGGCGGTGATGTGATGCCTTGGGGATATGTGTCACCACTTGATCCATTCAGTCATTTGGACATACTACCAATGTCAACAAACTCTGTGCAACGGTCCATTGGATGTGATGCCGGGGTGAAGGGAGATAAAAGTACATACCAAGCAACTTCTGTACAACAGTTGAGATCGAAAGCACACACGCACATGCACCCACGCACGCACACGCACCTCAAACCCTCCGCTTCTTCCTCCCCCTCTTGGCCATCATCCTCCCTCCGGCCTGACCCCGCGCCTGCGCCCGCGCCTGACCGTGGCCGTGTCCATTCAATTCCCCACCTCCTCCTCGCCTTGACCGGGATGAGCTCGGCGAAGCACTGCCGCTACCGCTAGGAACGACGTCCATCTCGTCATCCGAGTATTCCTCTTCTTCTTCTCCCTCTTCTGCTTCCCCGGCGTCATCCTCGGCGCGGTCCTCGTCTCTTCCCTGCACTAAGGCCTCTGCGTCAGCCTTCCCCGTCTTGGAGGACGAGGACGAAGAGGGCGTACGCGGAGGCAGAGGCGCGCGCGGAGGTGGAGGCGCAGCCGCAGGACGAGAAAGAGCATCGAGTTCGTCTTCCTCTTCCTCTTCGTCTTCGTCTTCCTCTTCGTCGTCGTCGTCGTCGCCGTGATTATTAGCCCTGAGTCTAGCCCGGGACTGGGCTTGCGGCCTGTGCGCACGCGTGGGCGTCTGCACCTGCACCTGCGCCTGCGACTGCACCGGCGTACGGTGGCCCGCTCCGGCGCTGGCTCCGGCGCTCCCACTGGCTAGTGGCATCTGCGGGGAAGTCGAACTGGACAGCTTGATCTGCCTTGGTGAGGAGGATGGAGCCGCAGCGGCGGCGGCGGCGGCGGCGGGACTACCATTACCATTGTTGACGCGCACCAGCTCGCGGCGGAGGGGCGTGCTATGACTCGGTGTAGTTGGGCCTGTTCTCCTCCCGAGTGACGACGATGATGATGACGAGGGGGGTAGCATCATCCGTGTACTATTATTCGAGGCGGGTGTGCATACCTGCTGCTGCGGGTGTGGGTGTGGTCTGCATGGTGTCGTGTAGGCTCCACTTGGCGGGGGTGCTGCCTGGCCTTCTGCCTCTCCCTCACCAGCACTACCATGGCCACTGCCAGGCTCATCACCCCTCTTCTGCCTAGCCCCCTCCAGCGCCCGCTCGAGATTAACGATCCGATCGCCCATACTCATAATCACCATTCGCATCTTGTGCAATTCTGCGCCTGCGCCTGCGCCTGCGCCTGCGCCTGCTCCAGAGCCAGGGCCAGGGCCAGGCGTCATGCTACCGCGTACAGAGGCCGAGGCGGGTAACACGCTGGGTGCACGTGGTGTCATAGGGAGGTGTGCTCCGTGTGCGGCGTGCGCAGGGTGTGGGTGCGTGGGTAGTGGTGTTGGTGTTGGTGGGTAGGGCAGAGTGTGCAGCGTGTGCGTGGGAGTGTGCCCGCTCGCCCTTGCTACCTCTGGTTCTTGCCCTGACTCTGCCTCTTCCCCCTCTTGACTTCCCTGACTGCCCCGACTGCCCTCACTGGCACCCCCACCCCCACCACCACCACTCAATGGCGACCCCACCTGATAAACCCCCACCCTATCCATATAAAAGCTCCACCCCTCCCTCAACTCATCCAATGCGCGGCTCGTCGTGCGGTAGAAGCGTCCCAGTGGCGCAGCGCACGGCCCACAGCTAAGAGGGTGGTACGTGCTTCCTACATCGAGTGGCGGCGGGGGCGGCGGCGTCGAGTCATCAGCGCCCGAGCGTGTCCCCGCGCCCGCGCCCGCGCCCGTACCGGACGTGACCAACTCCCCATGCCGCAGAACGACGCCCTCCCGTACTGCACCGAGCGCGACGAGGCGCAGGTCTTTCCGGATGGAAAGGAGGGAGAGGCTATCGCCGAGGATGTGTCTGCAGGCGGCGCATTGGAAGACCATGGGGGGTTCGTCTGTGGGAGGATGAGGAGCCGCAGCCGCAGTGACCAATGTTGAGAGAGGAGGGACAGGTGCAGGCTGTGGAGGCTGGGGAGGCTGGGGAGGCTGGGGATGGATGTGCTGCGCGTGCTGCGCGACAGGTCGGCGCTGGTGCTGCACCGCGCCACCGTGGGAGGACATGATGATTCCCTTGGTGTTTTCCTTTGCGGTGCAATACGGGGTGATGGAGTATCAGTAGCCAAGTAGTGTGATGTGGTACAATATCAGAGCCAAGGAGTCTCGCTCGCTCTCACGCACTCGCCTAGCCCACGCGTATGTAAAGCCCGCATGACGGACGCGTAGCGCGTCGCGTCGCGGGAGCGCAAGCGCATGACCAAGTCGAGCCTCGCGCTTTGTGCTGTCCCCATTCCATCTTGTGCTTGTGGGATGCACTGAAATCGAGCAAATCAGGCCCGTCGTGAAGTGGTTAGGTAAGTACTCAGTAAATAAGTAATAATACAAGGCACGCCCACTTTCGAGCAATCAGCGTCGTTTCGCGCCCTAGGAGAGCACGCAACGCAACGCGTCGCGTCGCGTGAGGGTGCGTCGAGCGAGGGTCTGTCTCCCCGCCCCGCGTTTGGTGCTAGTAAGGGGTAGGAAGTACCCGACTTGGGCCTTTTGGTCGCAGCGAGGAGAGATCACATACATGCGATGAAGTAGGTTAAGTAGGTAGGTAGCCGTCAAGGGCGACACTGCGACGGCGCGTTCTCAGGCTCCGTCCGCCTCCGCCTGCAACTGCAACTCCACTCCCCCAGCAGCTCCCCCCTCTGCCTCTGCCTCTCCTCCGCCCGCATCCACATCAGCGCCCGATCCCAATCGAAGCAACACCTCCTGCACGTCTTGCAGGAGGTAAGCATGTGCGTCGGGCTCACCTTCCTCTTCTTCCTCCTCCTCTTCCTCCCTCTCCACCTCAACAATCCGCTCCTGCTCCTCCCCACCCACATCATCAACCCC
>RRYC01000153.1:0-18806 GCA_004016185.1 Quambalaria eucalypti
GTCCGAGCGCAAGACTCGCAGATATCAACACGAACAATCTCCCGCCGGCGTCCGTCCATGCGCCGTACCGTGTCCTTTTGTATATCCTTGTGATGCCCAGCTCCGCTCTCCATGATACCCGTCCCCCATTGTACACTCGCCTCCTCTATACCCGCTCCCCACTGTACACTCGCCTTCTCTGCTTGGTTTTTGACAGTCCATGGTACCGTCCTTCCCTTCGCTCCTTTGCGTCAAGTCGCGGCTCCTTGGCGGCGGCCAGCACCAGCATCAGCACCACCATTCACACCCTCAATGGCAGTGGCGCGAGGAAAAATTTTCCTGATTTGTACGCCGCGCACGAGCGTAGGAGGTTGGGGAGGATGAGGGTGGGCAGCAAGGTCCCTAGGGAGGAGTCGCACTAGTCTGCACGGAGGAACCGCTCAGCTTGACTTGTATTGTATTCTACTACGTGTACACTACTTGAGCAAACTGCACATTGACAGGCACTTCCCAATCGCAGAGTTCGCAGAAGCCAATTGGTCTCCTACCTACCCTAACTCATAACCCACATTCCTCGACCCTTTCCCACCACTCCTTCCTCCTCCTCGCGCCCGCACCCGCACCAGCATTGGGGAAGAGTGCGCCTCCCCCTCCCCCTCCCCCAGCAAACTTTGACTGAGATTGCTCCCAATCACCATCACCCTCCCCATCGCCGTCGCCGAGTACAAGATCCCTCACCTCCTCACGCAAGAGATTACACCTCAACGTCGCGGCATTGAGGTACTCCAGTCGCGTCGGAACGGGGGGTAGGAGGTTCCTCCCCGGTGTGGCCGTAACAGGCGGGGAGAGGAAGACGACGTGTCCCTGTGCGAGGAGGGAATGGAGTGCGCGATGCACGGCGAGGGAGTACGTCTCTGCGCTGGCGGTGTGCTCGCTTTCGGTCTTTGGGTGCTGTGCCCCGCCCAAGTGCATACCAAACTCGACGCAGAGGTTCTGAAAGAGGTAGAGCATCCTCTGGAGGGGGAAAGGTCGTGGGCCTAGTAAGAGCGGGTTGGAGTTCGTCCGGCGCTCTGCTTCGTCATCGTCATCTAGGGCCAAATCCTGTGCTGTGCCCGTCGTGCGCTTACGTTTCCGCCGGCGGGCTTTTCCCGGGCCAGAGGAAGGGAGGACGGAGCTGTCACGGAGGAAGAAGCGTGTGTCGTTCTTGGGGGGGAGGTGTGAAGCGAGGAAGGACGAGAGGAGGAGGAGCGCGGGCAGGGGAGCGAGGACGGAAGACGTGGTGGGCGTCTTTTGTGGAGGAATGCCCCCGCCGCCGAAGCTGACGCTGAGGACCCACTCTGCGGCGCTCATTCGCCGTGGATGGACGTCACGCAGGACGGAGCGGACAAGCGGTGGGAGAAGGGCAATGAGGCCGTGCTTGGCGCGGTACTGCGCTGCGAGATCTTCCCAGAGGGGGTCTTGACGCTGTGGGCCGTCGTCTTCCTCCTCCTCGTCGTCCTCCTCGTCATTCTCATCGAGACGGTAGTGGGCGCGCGTCTGGGCGAGTGCAACCCGCCCCAAGGCGAGCCAGAGCGCCACAGCGAGGTGACGTACCTCGTGGGCCTCTGCGCTGCCTACCTCTGCGCTGAGCGACGCAGTGACATATGCCACGAAAGCCGGCTTGAAGCGGTCGACTGCTCTGCGAAGCGTCTTGCGCCAGTAGAGGGGAGCGAGCTCCTCTGGTGCGCTCGTGGGGAGGTGAGCGGGCTCGACGGCGGCGGTAGAGGTATGTGTTTGTGCGCCCATGAGTGCCCGCGAGCCTGTGACGACATCACCCTGGCTAAAAGTGAGCTGAAGCAGCGGAGCAGTCCCGCTCGCATCGTCGATTCCGTCGGGCGTCTTCCACCGCTCGAGGGGAAGTGCAGAGATGAGGATGACCGAGTACCCGCATGTACGCGGCGGGCGGAGTAGTTGGCTCCAGATGAGGGGTGTGCGCGTGGTGCGCAGGAGGTGGGCCGAGGGCACGACGAGGATGCGGGGCGGGGTAGAGTGCAGTGGTGGGAAGATGTCGACTGCGGATCGCATGGCCTTTGAAGAGGAAGAAGGGCCAGACGAAGAAGAAGGGCCAGACGAAGAGGAAGGGCCAGACGAAGAGGAAGGGCCAGACGAAGAGGAAGGGCCAGACGAAGAGGACGGGCCAGACTCCGTCGTCGTCGACTGAGGGGCAGGAAACGCGCCCTCTATGTCGCGCTGGATATCCGCGACGGTACTGCCCAAGAGGTGCGGGTGCAATTCTGCCCATGAAAGGTGCGGATTGGACTTGAGAAAGTGCCTGACCTGAGCCAGGGCGGAGACTTGGTGCGACTGGGCCGTGGCCTCGAGGAAGAGGCAGCCGGGGTGGGCATACGGAGGGCGAAAGAGGTTGTGGAGGGTGTCTGTGAGGTGGGTGGGCGGTGGCGGTAGTGTCATGGTGTGGTGTGGTGCGCTGTGATGTGGTGGTAAGAAAGGCAAGGGAGGTTATCGTGACTTTTGATCGTGAACTAGTGTTCTTCTTCTCCGCGCTAGAGTTGAATGTATGCGCGCGCGCCTCTCCCTCCACTCCGGACTCGACTGGGCGGGCTGAGCGCCGACGGTGGTGGTTATCGCGTCGAGACGACGTTGTCCTCGCATTCACACTCGCCCAACTAATCAATCAATCAAGCAATCCACCACCCAGTCATCACCGCCCTACCCCACCCTCCACCCAAGCCATGTCCTCCATCATAGAAACCCTCTTCGGCTCACGCAAGACCCCTGCCGAGCGACTCCGCCAACATCAGCGCGCCCTCCAAAAGGCACAGCGCGAGCTCGACCGCGAGCGCACAAAGCTCGAGGGTCAGGAGAAGAAGCTCATTGCTGACATTCGCAAGAATGCAAAGGAGGGGCAGATGGTGAGTGGAGGATGGTGGGGGTGTGAATGCGTGGTCGTATGATTAGCATCTTGTCCGGGAATGTAGCATATACGCAGACGATACAGGAGCGGGCAGTACATGCTGACCATAGTCCCTCGTCTCCCCTTGGCCGCGCCCACTTCGCTCGCTACGCTCACTCGTGCGCCAGTCCGCCTGCAAGATCCAAGCCCGCGACCTCGTCCGCACCCGGCGCCACATCCAAAAATTCTACGCCATGAAGACCCAACTCCAAGCCGTCTCCCTACGGATCCAGACCCTCCGCAGTAACCAGCAAATGGGCGAGGCGATGAAGGGTGCTACGCGCGCCATGGGGATGATGAACCGCAGTATGAATCTCCCGCAGGTGCAGCGTATTATGCGGGAGTTTGAGCGCGAGAGTGAAGTCATGGATATGAAGGAGGAGATGATGAGTGATGCGGTTGATCAGGCTATGGATGATGGCGCAGAGGGGATTGGTGAAGAGGAGGAGGGGGATGCTATCCTCAAGGAGGTCCTGGATAGTATTGGGGTGGATCTCAGTCAGAATGTGAGTGCGCGCGCGCCCGCGCAAGAAAAGGCATATATGCACTTCACACGCCGCTGACACCATCATACCACCACACCCACTGCGCCACACCACTCCAGCTCGTCGAAGCCCCCACAGCAGCACTCAACGCACCCACCGCCCAACCACAGCGCGTCGCCATCGGCGAAGGACTCGGTGGCGGTCCTTCCTCCTCCTCATCGAAGGCAGCTCCTCCTGGCGGCGGGGCGGGCCGCCCAGACTCCAAGGACGATTCTCCGCCCAGTGGCAGCGGCGGCGGTGGGGGCGGGGGACTACCAGCTGGTCTATTGGGACCGACGAGTGGAGCTAGCGGTGCAGGCGCAGGTGCAGGGATGAGCGATGAGGACGCGCTGCAGGCACGGTTGGATATGCTCAGGAGGGATTGATGCGAGCGCTCCGAGGTGGGGTGCGTTGCGATGCGAGGGGTGTAGGTGTCGCGTTGGGAGGGTATGTATGTATGCTACGCCTAGTCCGAGAGAGGCTCGCCCGCTATAGGCGGGAGGATTGTCATTCCCATTCCATTCAGTCATGTTCCAGTCCACTTCAATCCCGCTCGATTCAGTGTCATTCCAGTGCACAGATGGACGAAGGGGATTCCTGTAAGTACAAGTTCAAGCTGAAAGACGGGGGATGAGACTGCCCAGGCTATTGTGGGCAAGAGGGGAAAAAAGACACCGAGCCAGCTTAGGGGGTAAATGCCTCACTCAGGTGTTGCGTGTCTCGAGTGAGGTTCAATTCCAACACAAAAAGACAGACACGCCGGCAAGACCCGACGAGGAAGTGCATCCCAGTGGACGACGTTGGTGCTGCCGTGTCGAGAGAGAGAGAGAGAGGTGGTAGACCATGACGTACATGCTGCACATCTGCAATCTACATGTACGTCCTCGCGCGTACACATGCGCTCACCGAAAGCACGAGCGCAAGCGCAAGCCAACTCAGACATGCACGGGCACGGGCACGGGCGGTATAGGCAGCTCATCGATCCATTCCTGGAGAACTACCAATGACCTTTGAAAAGCAGTGTCCTCTTCGGGGAGAAGCTCCCGCGCTGCTGCTGCTGCGGCGTCGCAGTAGTTCTTCTTGGCTGCTACCTGCGCTTCGTGCACACATCGCCTGATGCTATCCAGTGCAGGGGATAGGCCCTCCTTAGCCTGTAAGGACCATTGTGGCGCGACCTCGGAGATGTATATCAGAAGGGAGTCAAGACTGAGTGGGTCTTCCCAATACCTTCGCTTATCGGAAAGTATCGGCCGGAGGATCTTCCCCTCGAAGAGGCGCGGAAGATTTCGACTGAAGTGGGGGTTGCCTCTGCAGTAGAAGAGGAGCTGCACGAGGAAGCAGTACGTCGCGGACTCTGCCGCGTCGATGTAGCGATGCTCTAGCTTACTGATAAGGGCAAGTGATGCGTCGATCTTTGGTTGCCAATCTTCCGGGCTGCCGTAGGCAGATCGTGCAACGAACTTCTGAAGGCCAAGCTCTCGCCACAGTCGCTCTTCTGACTTCCAAGATGCAAAGGTGCTGTTGATCGACAAGGCATCGTCGTGGCCACGATGACCACTCTGTTGCGCCTCGCTGCTCTTACCGCGAGGTTCGTTGCCCAGCCGCGAATTGCCGAGCTCGAGGAGCAACACTATGCTAGCATCGTCCCGGTTGATGGCGAGCTTCTGACGCCAATCGGAATGCAGACGAATATTACCGAGATTGACGTCGTGGTAATGAATGTTGCGTTTCGCAAGCTTGTAGATCTTGGCGATGACGTGCCGGTAGATGCGGACGTGGACATCAAACGGTACGACTGTAAAGTCTATGGCTTCGCCAGCGGGGCTCTTTCGCGGGTCAAAATAGATGAGCTTTCGCTGCCCGTCTGACTTGCGTCTGACTGGCTCCTCGGGGGACACCGTAGCCGCCTTGTCCTTGCCGTCACTCTGACCAGCAGAGAGGGAATGCGATTCTTGTCGTCTGCTTCCCACGGAGGCGTCATCATTGCCAGACCTTTGCTCATTGGCGTACGCCAGGGCAAGTCCGCGTTGCAGAGTGTCCGCAAAGTGACGAACAAGCTCCCGCTCCGTTGGATCGGGCACGTGAGATGGCACCTCGCCTTCATCAACACAATCCTCTCTGTATTGGTCGAGCGCATGCTTACGAATGAGTTCTTCAGGCGAGTCCGCTGCAGTTCGATGTAGGACATCATGCAGGCTTGTCGGGATAGGTGAGTGAGTACAGCCCGATGCGCTCTGGGTACTTTTCGAAGCATGCAGGCAAAGCATTTTGCGAAAACATCCTGCAAGTACATCTTTGATGCGCTTCAGTCTGATAGTGCGGCGCCCCATTGTCGGCGCGTGTAGTTGTGCCTTGATCAGAGAACCTAGTCGATTGCTGTACCGACGGCGGATTGATCAAGAGCTGCCTGCCCAGCGGTATCAGTTGAGAGATGGGTATCCGAGATGGACGCTGGCGCCACCCGGACGTATTGCTGCGTCAATGGCGTGCATCTCTCTGGTGTATGCAAGTCCAAGCAGGCGACATTCTGGACTGCGCGCACAAGTAGCATCCGTCGCAAGGGAAAGTGATTGGCTAGGAAAGAGGACGAGGGGACGAGGACATTGCGAGACACTTGTGTGAAAACAAGACACAACCGCACTGGACGCCCAGCCTCGGCTCCGACGGGCAGCAAAAGTCGGAACGGAAGCTAAACAGCAAATGGGTATTGCGCGCGCCGACTCTTGTGACTGGCAAGGTGAGAAGGTCGGACGTAACGACGCCAGGCTGACCGACGCCAGGCCCACCCACGCCACACTCGCCGGGGATTGCGAATCCGAGGATGACCGGGTGTTGGGAGGGGGTGCGGGTGGGAGTCGGAAGGGGGAAGGGAGCGTGTCTCGCCAGAACTAAGATCGACTCATTCGGCGAACATTCATTCAGCAAACCTTCGCATTACTCCTTGGCGACTACGATACCACCAACGACCACATAGGCCACTCGAAAGCCACGACCCGCACCGGCGCACAGACGCAAATGTCACGGTAAGACTCGCTGCGGCCACGACGACGACGCCGTCCGTCTCTTCACTGCCTCTCCTCAAGTCGCTCGCCCGGTAGCACCATGGCGGCCATCTTTGCAGCGCGGCGGCCCCGGCCCCTCCCGGTATCTCTGAGCGGGCTACCGCAGACGCCCTTGCCTGGCTGCTCCCGGATAGCATCGCGCTCCGCGTGTTCATCAGCGCGCCGCATCACCTCCCAGGCAACGACATCATCATCACCATCGTCATCAATACCATGTCCACCACTCCTCCGCCCATCGTCGATATCCCCCTGGCGCTCAGGCTCAGCAGGCCTACGTACATGCACGCCACCGCACGTCCTCGCAAGGCCGTACAGGCACATGGCTGGCAACGAGCAGCAGCAGCAGCAAGGCACAGACGCTACCAAGGCGGCAGGGGTGCCCCCATCCTCCTCGCCCAATGCGGCGCCCTCGAAACCCGTCGCCTCTACGCCGCCCTCGCCCAAGGACTCCGGGGAGGATCCCCTGCAGCTGTCTAGTACCAAGAATGCCACGCCCGCGCAGCAGCGCAAGACGGACTGGACCATCGTCAAGCGTCTGGTGGGCCACATCTGGCCAAAGGGAGAGACGAGCGCAAAGACGAGGGTGGTTCTTGCGCTGGCTTTGCTCGTTGGTGGAAAGGTCAGTACGAGGTAGCGGGGCGTGATAGCCAGTGAGGCAGAGCCAGGCGCAAATCATGCCATGCTGACATGACGTGACGCGCATATATCCAACTGCCCCGCAGCTCCTCAACGTACAAGTTCCCTTTTTCTTCAAGAATATCATCGATGACCTCAACACAGGGCTCTCTCAGCCACTCGATTTGGCCAATCCCAATACCGCATGGGTCATTGCGGGCTCTGCCGTGCTTGGATGTGAGTGTATGCTGTGCGGGCGATGTGACCACAGACGACGGTGCTGACGCCGACGGCCCTCGAACCACGTCCCTTCTCACGCCAGACGGCCTGGCCCGCATCGGCGCCTCCCTCTTCTCGGAACTGCGCAACGCCGTCTTTGCGTCGGTGGCCCAGCGGTCCATCCGGCGGGTGGCCCGCTCCGTCTTTACGCACCTCTTGCGCCTCGACTTGGGTTGGCACCTGTCCCGCCAGACGGGCGGTCTAACCCGCGCCATCGATCGAGGCACCAAGGGAATCTCCTTTTTACTCACCAGCATCGTCTTTCACATTGTCCCCACGGCCCTCGAGATTTCCATGGTCTGCGGCATCCTCTCCTACAAGTGTGGTCCCACCTTTGCCGGCGTCACGGCCATCACCATGGCCGCCTATGCTTGGTTCACCATTCGAACCACGTCTTGGCGCACACGCTTCCGGAAAGAGGCCAATGCCGCAGACAATCGAGGCGCAACCACCAGCGTCGACTCGCTCCTCAACTACGAGGCCGTGAAATACTTTAACAACGAGGCATACGAGATTAAAAAGTACGATCGCGCACTCGCAAATTACGAGGCAGCTAGTGTCAAAGTAGCCACCAGCTTGGCCGCCCTCAACAGCGGGCAGAGCGTCATCTTCTCGTCGAGCTTGACCTTGATGATGTTCCTCGCAGCCCAGGGCGTCGTGTCGGGCACCATGACCGTCGGCGACTTGGTCCTCGTCAACCAGCTCGTCTTCCAGCTCTCCCTGCCCCTCAACTTCCTCGGCACTGTTTACCGCGAGCTGCGCCAGTCCCTCATCGACATGGAGACGATGTTCAACCTGGAGAATGTCCAAGTCGCCGTCAAGGATGACCCCAACGCGCCCCCGCTCCGCGTCACTGGCGGCGAGATTCGCTTCGAGAATGTCACCTTTGGCTACCACCCGGACCGCCCCATCTTCCAGAACTGTAGCTTCACCATCCCCGCCGGCCTCAAGACGGCCTTTGTGGGTCCCTCGGGCTGCGGTAAGAGCACCATCTTCCGGCTCCTGTTCCGCTTCTACACGCCCCAAAGCGGCCGCATCTTCATCGACGGGCAGGACATCACACAAGTCTCCCTCACCTCGCTGCGTCGTGCCATTGGCGTCGTGCCGCAGGACACGCCGCTGTTCAATGACAACATCCGCCATAACATCCGCTACGGCCGCCTGGACGCCACCGACGCCGAAGTCGAGGAGGCTGCGCGGCGTGCCAAGCTCGATAAGATTCTCGCTACGCTGCCGGAAGGTTACGAGACGAAAGTCGGTGAGCGCGGCCTCATGATCTCTGGTGGGGAGAAGCAGCGGTTGGCGATTGCGCGCCTGCTGCTCAAGGATCCGGAAATCCTCTTCCTCGACGAGGCCACGAGCGCGCTCGACACCTTTACCGAGACGGAGCTCATGCGCGATCTTAACTCCTCGCTTCTCCAGAGCAAGCGTACAGCCGTATTCGTCGCGCATCGCCTCCGCACCGTCAGCGACGCAGATCTCATCGTCGTCCTGGGCAACGGCACCGTCGCGCAGCAGGGTACTCATGCACAGCTCCTCGAGCAAGGTGGGCTGTACAGAGATCTCTGGGATAGTCAGAATGTCGGCGTGACGCAGCAAAGCGGGGGTGGAAGTGCTTCGGGTGGCGAGGACGTGGCGCGCACGCAGGCCGCCCGGGACGAGCAAGTCGGCACTGCGCAGAGGTCCGGCATCGTCGGTGGCGGGACTGGCACGCGGTCCTTTTCCACGTCGACGCGGCACACGCACCAGCAGCCCCAGCAGCGCCGGGCTTTCACGATTTCGTGCCGTGCAAGGCGAGACGAGGATTCAACCTCTAGCTCGCAGGGCGCACGTCGACCCCTTACCCCCGAGGAGGTCCACCGCCTGCACTCGGCCGCGCGCCACGCCCACTACAAGCGGCGGAACCAGTCCCTCCTCCTCTACACGCTCGCGACGATCATCCTCGGCGTGGGCGTGACGTACGCCGCTGTCCCGCTCTACCGCGCATTTTGCTCGGCAACGGGTTTCGGCGGTACGCCCATGGTCGGCCTAGGCCGATTCGAGCCTTCCCGCCTTGTCCCGTCCGACCCGGGCGCAGCCAAGATCCGCGTAACGTTCAATGCCGATGCGTCGGACGAGCTCCCCTGGAGCTTCAAACCCAGCCAGGACGAACTCTACGTTATCCCCGGTGAGACGGCTCTGGCATTCTTCACGGCGCGCAACCGCAGCACGAGGGATATCATCGGGATTGCAACGTACAATGTCGCGCCTGATCGTATCGCACCCTACTTTTCGAAAGTCGAGTGTTTCTGCTTTGAGGAGCAGCGCCTCCTCGCGGGTGAAGAGGTGGACCTACCCGTCTTCTTCTTCATTGATAATGATTTCTTGGAGGACCCGAACGTCCAGGGAGTCAAGGACGTCGTGCTGAGTTATACGTTCTTTGCGGCGAGAAGGAACCAAGTCACGGGGCAGCTCGAGCCCGATACGGACTTGGAGGCGTACACTGTGGGCAATGATCTGGCGGGGGTGAAGTAGTGCGGCGGCGGGGGGTCGGAGCGGACCATGTTGAGTATGTATTTAGAGCAATACGGGACGCGGGCCTGCGAATCCATTATGATTGCGCTGCGATGCGATGCGATGCGATGCCAAGGCAGTACGTACGAGGGCGGCGCAAAGGCGCTTCAGATTCTATTCGAATGCTGCGGGCGCGACTGCGACTGCGACTGCGACTACATTTCAATTGGATTGGATGTAATTCCACGCCCTTTCCCTTGCTCCCTCCTGACTTCCACAACTCCCCAAATCCAACTCCCGCATCTTCGCTTCTTCGCGTCATTTCTCCCTCTCTCTCTCCCTCTTCTCATCTTCATTGCTTCTCGACATCAACACGCCAACATCAACATCAACATCGACATCACACAATGCACACGTAGCGAGTGAGTAAGTCCTGCGACTCCGACTCGGACAATGTGATGCATTAAGACGACACTCTTCCCCTCCACTCCACTCCAGGACAGGACAGGACAGGACAGGACAGAACGAGACAAGACAGGGTGAGGGTGAGGGTAGTAAAGAACCAAACTTCTTGGGGGCGCGGTATTTGAGATGGGCGTAAAAAGACTAGACTAGCACGGTTCGGTTCGGTGAGGAAGTAGCTCGGGTTGGGTTGCGTTGCGTTGGAGTCGCGTCTGGGCCCGCTACCGTACGCAAGGCCAAGACAAGAAGGGAAAGGAAAAGGAAACAAATACACTTCGCTGGGGTCTGTCGGGTCGCTCGTTCGCTCGTTGACTCTATGCGGGATTTTTTTTGTCGTTTTGCTCTGGTGCGGTGGTATGCCTGCTCTTACGCTCACCCCGTGCTCGTGCTGCCGCACTCGCTTCCGCCTATGCCTACGCCACCACCGCGCCCCCACCAAAACTATAAATATTAACATTCCCATCATCACTACCACTCACG
This sequence comes from Quambalaria eucalypti, assembly GCA_004016185.1. Taxonomy (NCBI): domain Eukaryota; kingdom Fungi; phylum Basidiomycota; class Exobasidiomycetes; order Microstromatales; family Quambalariaceae; genus Quambalaria; species Quambalaria eucalypti. Next base: position 10,845 of record RRYC01000153.1, read on the forward strand.
GCCTTGTCATCTCCAATCTGTACGCACGTCACGGGCCCACGATGCTCACAGATGGAAAACAGGTGCTTGCCCGTGGCGAGCTCCCAGACCTTGAGCGTCGCGTCGTGGCTTGCCGTAGCGAGGCGGAGGCGGTCCGTAGAGAGCGCCCAGAGACCCGCCATGTGCCCAAAGAGGGTGCGCACGCAGACGCCCGTGCGAACATCCCAAATCTTGATGGTGTTGTCCAGGGAGCACGAAAACAGCATCGGCCGCAGCTTCTGGTGCGACGAAGACGAGGGCGTGGCGGTGCCGTCGGAGCCTGTACCAGCGCGATTCGGGGACACCCGCGCGTGCTGCGAGGCCGACGCCGCCGACGACGACGACGATGGCGTAGCGTGACTGCGCTGTGCAGCCCGCTTTGCAGCGCCCCACTCTAAATCGCCCATTTCGGCGTCGATGGGCAGCGCGTCGACCAGGCCCGCTGCTTGGAGACGCTGCTGTAGTTTCACAAGCTTTGGATCGATGCGCCGGCGGTGCGAGTCGCGCGACGGTCCCGTCGACGCCGCCGTCGACGCCGAGTAAAAGTGCTCGGGGATGCCAGGGGCAGTGCCGGTGTTGGCAGAGCGGCCGCCGCGGACTGCAGGCGGGTTGTAGCCGCACGACTGGCCGGCAGTGGCGGGGCTGCTACTTTGCTGCGAGGCCGTCGTGATGGTGGTGGCGCCATCATCGCCGCCGCTGGCGGGGGGCATAAAGTAGGTGGGCCCCTCTTGCGGAGCGTGGGGCGCCTCGTGTGGGGCATCGCGTGCATCGCCGGCGCTGTTGCTGCCGCCACCGCCACCGCCAGCAAGCGTCTCGACGACTTCTTCGGGCATCTGCACCAGCGAGAGGCCCTGACACTGGCCGACGTGGCCCGTGAATACCATGAGGCACTCCTTGTGCGCCAGGTCCCAGAGGCGAATGGTGCCGTCGTCGGATGCGGAAAAGAGGAATGTATTTTCGGCGCCGTCGGAGTTGGCTGCGCGCGTCTTGGGTTGGACGCCGGACCAGAGGACGACGGCATTGACCCAGTCGGTGTGGCCCATGAGGGTGTGGCACTGGCCCGTCTTGAAGTTCCAAATCTTGATGTTGGAGTCGGCAGAGCCGCTGGCGAGGAGGTGGTCGTTGAAGTTGAGGCAGACGATGCCCTCGGTGTGGCCCTCGAGGGTGCGAATGAGGTTGCCTGTGCGCCAGTTCCAAATCTTGAGGGTGCGGTCCATCGATCCGGTGATGAGTTTCGCCTCGTCGAATTGCAGGCAGCGCACGCCGCGAGTGTGGCCGCGCAGTACGCGAAGTTCCTCGCCCGTGTCCATGTTCCAGATGCGGGCGGTGCGGTCGTAGGAGCCCGTGATGCACACGGGGAAAGAAGGGTGGGCGAGGGCCTCGTTGAACTGGAGACACATGATGCCGTCGGTGTGGCCCTTGAGCGTGCGCACCGTGTACCGTCCGCGGCGCCAGTTGCGTTCAATGGCGAGGCGCTCGCAATAGACGGTCTTCCATGGGCGAGTGGCGGGCGGTGCCGGCGGTGAAGATGACGACGACGACGGCGGTGGTGGTGGTGCGGGCTGCGACGAGGCGGCGGCGGAGGCGGAGGCGGCGGCACCGTCGGACTCTCCCGCCCGGGGCTCACTGGAACCTTCTCGCGAGGCCTCGTTGCAATGCCGCTTTTTTGGTGGGGCCAGTCCCTCGCCGCCCTCGCCGCCCTCAGCGCCCACGGCTGGACTGGCCGCGCGCGAGCCCGTCCGAGAATGGCGCTCGAGGGCGGCGGCATTGGCTGCGGCCGTGATGCTGCGCTTGAGGTTGCCCGTGGCGGCCGTGGCGACAGCATTGAGACTCGAGGTGGACGAGTCTGCCGACCCGCTGCGGCGTTGCTGCTGTTGTTGTGGCGGTGGTGGTGCGTCGCCGCTGCCGTTGGCATACGTAAGCTGCCTGCTCTCTGGCGTACCCGGTAGCGGCATGGCACCCTTTGCTCGCCTGCGCTTCTCGCTGAGGAGGGGCAGGCCCCAACCGCACTTTTCGCACTTGCGTTCAATGTGCTGCTCACACATGTTGCGCCAGAGCAAGTCGTCGTCGGCGAGGGTGCGCCAGGCGCGGGATACCTGAGCTGCACGGCCGAGGGAAATGGCGTCGAGGTGGCCGAGGACCTTGAGCGAGACTTCGCGCGGGAACAGCGAAAAGGGGTCTATCCGAATGGCCAGGGCCAATTCCGAGGACAGGAGGGAGAGTTGACTGAAGCAGCACATGCTGAGGATGCCCTGGAGGATGAGGGCGCGGCGGGCGTGCGATGAAGAGGAGAAGATGGACCAGACGCTGTTGACGGCCGTTTGGTCGGCGAGGGGGAGTGATTCAATCGACTGGTGAGGGGGGCGACGACGCGGGGTGTGTGAGTCAGTACATCGAAGAATACATGCTAGCCACACGTCGCACTCAGCATGTCCCCTCGCTTCTATGGCACATGATTCAGGTGAAGAATACATCAAGGCCTCAAACTGGAGGGGCTTGTAAGGTTGGTCTTGCATGGCCGGGTGTCAGAGCCCGCCGATCTCCCACTGCGCGTGAGCACCATGGGAGAAGTCGGTCGAGCCCCTGCCGCAGTGCCTCGCTCTCACAAGTCGAGAAGAGGCACGCAGCGGCCTGCGGGGGTGGTTGGCGGGGGAGTAGGGAATGACACGACGACAATTGCGACTGCAACCCACTGTGTGCACTCACCCTTTGCAATTTGCCAACTGTCCCTTCGTCTGCCATTCTCTGGTGGCGGATACATAGCTTGCGTGCCGGTGGCGGGTCCAGCGGGTTGCTGGATGTGGACGCAGGCGGGGCGTCGGAGGGGTTGATGCCAGCGCCACCATCGCCACTACGCTCAACTTCCTGATCGACGACCATTTTGTTTTCGTCTTTGCCACGCAGACCGGCGCCTTCTGCGGGCAGTTCCATGGAATTGGTCAGGCGACGCGTGGCCGGTCGCGAGTGCGATGCGTGTGAGTGGTGGCCATTGAATGCGCCGCCGCCGCTGCCGCCGCCGCTGCCGCCGTCGTCGACGGTCTTGGCCTTGCGCGAGGGCGTATCGCAGTCAATGGTGGCGGGCGATGCGTTGGTAGGGGTGCCAGGTGCGCTGGACGAGGATACGTGGTCGAGGACCATGCTTGAAGAGGAGCGCGAGGCGGGTGGGTCTTGCGGTGGGGCGTGCAGTGGTCTCGAGGTGGTGGACCTGCCTCGTGCCGACGGCAACGAGGACGACGACGACGACGACGACGACGACGAGGAAGACGCGAGGGGAGCGGCTGCCTGCGAAGAGGACCGCGAGTGGCTTAAGAGGGCCCACCCGGTGCCCTTGTCCTGGATGGGTGCTACGCTCGAGGTAGAAGGACGTGCGTGGCCTTGACTGGCGGCGGCGGCGGCGTCTTCGTCATCCGAGACGGCGTTGACAGCGGCAGTGTGGGAGAGGGAGCTGAGGATGAGCTCCTGCTGGTGAATGGGGGGTGTTGCCACTGAGAGGTCTTGGAGTGCCTGCGAGGCCGAGGGTATCGTGTCGAGGGAGAGGAGGGGCGGCGAGGGCGGTGCCAGCGAAGTGGGTATTTGCGATTGCGACTGCGATGCTGAGGCTGAGGGTGCTACGTGGTTCGAAGAGGTGGTTGCGTGGTCGCCGTCGCCGGTCTCGCTGGCAGGCCGGTCAAGACCAGCCAAGAGGGAAGATGATGCCATTGCGGGCGGGGCACGGTGGCGGGCGCGTGGACGGGTGCGTAGATGATGGCACTACTGTACCCCGTCCGGTTGGCTGTAGGTGCGCAGTTCACCGAATGCGTGCAGTGCTGCCGCCGCTGCTGCTGCTGCCGGCAGATGCCAGCCGATTGGACCAAGAGGCGGGGTTGAGGTCTCGGCGGTGTCGCGGGGTGTCGCGGGTTGTCGCGGGGGGGTGGTGTGATTGCGCCAACTGACAAACTGACGTGCTTTCTTTGCTGAGCCGCAAGTGGTGGGGGGGGGGGGGGGCGCACACAAGGGTGGGCGGGTGTGTGTCAGTGGCCCATTCGTGTCGGTGTCGGTGTCGGTGTTGCCTGGAATGGTACCTCGCCGGTTGTTCCAGTGGTCGGTCGTGGGCGCGGGTTGGCGGGCGTGGAATGTATGCAATGGGTGCGGATATGAATGAAGCAAGTGCCGTCGTAGTCGTCGTCGTCCGTCGTCTTCGCCACCACCACCTCCCGTTGTCGCAACGTCGCAACCGTCGGCATCACGTCACCGCCGCCTCTTTTTCGTCGTCGTCGCAACGCGGGCCAGGGCGAGGGATTTACGGCGCGTGCGTGGGCGCGGGCACGGGCGTGGCAACCCGGCCTCGCTCTACCGCCCCGCCCAACCCGAATTAGGCAGGGGGGCAGGCACACGCAACCTCTTAATCGCCTCTTGGCAGCCGCACTAATCGCGCCCTTGCGTCCACTCAACTTTAAAATTCACAGCACACGCCGCGCCAGCGCGCACGGGCACCGCGCCACGCCACGACTCCCACCGGGTTCGCACAATCCCGCCGGGCGATGGCGAGCTCGGAGCTATGGGCCACGCACTCGGCCACGCGGCGACGAGTGCGACACGCAAAAGGGCAACGTCGGGCACAAAAGGCGTACAAAGCAAGCAGCAACGAGCAACGACGAGATGCAATCTCGCGGGCCCGCCCACCACCACACACACTTCTTCCTGCCCGCAATGGTGGTCAGGTGGCGTCGTGTCCCACTCTTTGAGCATGCAATACTATCCACCCAGCCATCTGAAAGAGCCGCTGTCTCGGATGCCCCCGTCCGCCTGCCCGCCTGCACGCAATCGCTCCACGTCTTTGGAACTCGCAACCTCGCGCAGCACACCATCGTCTCGGTTCGCACTCTTTACCGCTCCGTCGGGGCTTGTTTTCCCGTAGCCTGTCAAGCAATGTGCGGGTGTGGGCGGGCGCAACGAGAGCATACAAAGGGAATGTCCGTGCGTCCGACTGGGCGGGGTATGCGCGGCGTCCCCCGCTGCGACCCAATGTAAGCTGGACAGCCACGAGCGAGGCGGGATCCACCACGCGCTATGGCACGTAACAGCCGCTGCGAGGTGCGGGATACAACTCTGCGTGATGTAACATAGACTTGGCTGGCGGTTTCATGGCAGTCTTCTCGGTTTCGTTTGCGGCTCCTGTGCCCCGACTCTTTCCGCCCTCTTTCGACACGTCTAGCTTTCATCACCGCGGGCTGTAGATTTGCGCGCGAGTCCGAAGCTTTGCACCGTCACGATTGAACAACGGTCACGACTTTGTCTGTCCGCTACGGGGCTTGCCATGGCCGCTTTCATTTAGCAATTAATATGCCCTGTTTGCGCGCTCATGACTGATGGCCTGGAGCAGTCGAGTATTGTACTCGGAAGCGCAAGGCTTTCCTGCATGAGTATTTACGCGTCAATTGGCTGCCTGGCACTCGTGTCGCTCCCTGGCGGTTGCTTCGGAAAGGCATACACGCGGATCAGAGTACCAACAACCCACGGCCTTGACGACGCAGGAGGCATCGAGCGAGTTCGCCTGGCAATATCGACTTGGTTGCCTCTGTTAGCGGTGCCTGGGGGGCGTTCGCGGGGTCAAAACATCTCGGAGCCGGAAATGGCCTCGAGTTTTCTAAGTCTCTACCAGCAATTTTGTGGTAAGGAGTGGTCGTTTCGGTGCCCCTGCCACCCGCCTGTGCCCCCCACTCGCGCCCTGGTTTGCGCAGCGCGAGCCCTCCCGGAGCCGAGAATTAATACGCGTCGCCTAGTCACCTGCCTCCAACTCTGTGGTGAGGGGTGGCTGTTTCTGCGCCCCCCACGCGCGGCCTCGCTTGCGCGGCACAACACCCGCGCCGGCAGCTTCCACGCATGTCGCGCCCTGCATGGATGCACGCTGCGCCGCGCCGCGCCGCGCCGCGAGAAATTTCCGCCGCACCCCGCGTCGCAAACGCGTCCGCAGCATCGCCAATTCACCACGAAACACAAAACAAAAAACATATTTGGGACCGAGGTCCCATCTTTTTCGGTCAACATGTGTCATCCTTGTGCAGGGGCCATGCTAATCTTCTCTGTATCGTTCCAAGTATTATCGTTTGCAACCCCGGAGGGTGCGGCAGTGGGCTCGCGACAAATCAGTGATCAAACTTGGATCAAGTGCATGTATGCTGCAAAGAATGGTTTTTTTCGGACCAAAGTCGCCTCGGAAAGTCCGGTTCTGACGAGCTTCAGAGTCGTATGATGCCTTGGGGGAATGGATGGATGCGGGGAAGACGGCGTGCGGTGGCGTTTCTCGATGCGGTGCTGGATGGGGGCGCAAGGGTGGGGCGCGAGGTTGCGCGCGGTTCGGGGGTTTGCGGGTGGATGCAGGTGGCGAGACCCAGGGTAGAAGCGGGAACAGCCGATCTGGTTCGGCGTCGTCTTCTGGCGAGCCATTCCCAAGCATACATTCAATTGTATGTACCTGTGCTCTCCCTGGGTTTTCATCCGTCCGCAGCGCATACACGCAACAGCCATTTCGCAACCCTTAATCCAAAGTGTGTTTCAGTGTTCGGACCTCCAACTCGGCACGTCGCCGCAAAAAGCGGAGTAACGCCGCGCAGTGGGGGTCCGGGCAATGCGTTGGCGCGCCGCTCTTCTCACTCAAACAATGGGCCGGGCCGCCTGCGAGCGGGAGCGACGCGTCGAAAATTTCGTCGCGACTGGCATTCGTCACCAATCAATTCCACGCCATTCACCCGTGTGCTTCATTCATTCGCCGCTACGATACTCAAAGCCCGGTTCCTAGTCGAGGGCCGCCTGCTTCTGCGCGGGGCCGCCATTCGATGCACATCCCGCGGTTCCTACGAAATTGTGATACTTACAGCTTCGCGACCCAAGGGGCACCACCACCTTGTGCTGGAGATCTATCCGCAACTCGCGTCTCGAAAGGGTTGCACGGGGCCTGGACGGAAGCGGCGACGCGACCCGCGCCTGGCAGGCTGTAGGGCCACACCCGCCCCGCCAGACGCCTCGACGGTGGAGCTGAATAAAGGGTGCAGGCAAACAGAATGCCAAGAGGCGTCGCTCGTTAATTCGTGCTGTGCCGTTCAAGCATCCGTGACCCCTCCCTGACGTTCAAGCATCCGTGACCCCTCCCTGATTCGCTCGCAGACAGGAGCGCGCCTCTAATGGCATCAGACGCGACGCTCAGTCCGCTAGGCCTCTGGGCGGGAACGGGGCCCGTTGCGATGCCTACCATTGCTCGGCTGCACGCAGAAAGCTGAGCCAAAAAGATGGGCGCGACACGCGCAAAAGGCAAAAGAAATGGTCACTGACAGGATCGAACTGCCGACCTTGGAGTAGACTGCTAGTAGCCCGAGCTATTAGCTCCACGCGATACCGACTTCGCCAAGCGACCTTGTTGGAACGGGGCGCGACATGTTGGTTTATGACCGCTTTGAGCCGGGAAGACCTCCGGCTAGTCCAGCGTAGTACAACCGGTAGCGGGCATCCGCCGGGGGTGGAGCGGAGACGGGTCCCACCATCACAAGACCGTCATTCGCAGATGGGCGGGTCCTTTTCCCATCTCCCACGCGGTGTAGCCCGCGCCACGAGAAGCAGAGATGTCCGCCAGTCCTCTCCGTGCTTGCCCGGTGGCAGCTCGCAGTAGTGGAAGCAACCCCTTCACGCCTACTCGCCGCGAGCCTGTACATGGCACAGCGAGGTGCCTCAACCCCTTCGTTTGGTCGAGGGTATCGTCGTGCTTCGTGAGTCGGTCTGACCGCTCACTTAGAACCCAGCTGTCAATCCCTGCTTGACTCGTCATTGCAGACCGACGGCGCGTCAACGCCCACAGCCACACTCTGGACCGCTCATAGACACTGCGGAGTCTTGAAATTTTGGACGGCAGAGCAGAAAGCACCGAAGAACGCCATCGCCAGTCGAGTACGCAGAGCCGGCCACCAAGTACTA
>RRYC01000154.1:0-187773 GCA_004016185.1 Quambalaria eucalypti
TTTTTTTTGTTCCTGTGGGGTTGTTGGAAAAAAGAGGGGGGCGCCGGGGGCGGGGGGGCCCGGGGGGTTGAGGCGGGGCCCGGCACCCCAACCCCCACCCAACGCCCCCCCCCCCCCCCCCCCCCCCCCCCCCCCCCGCTCCCTGACAGCACTTTGCACACCCCTCTTTTGCCCCCCTCCCCTTAAGTAGCCCCAAGTTCCCTTCGTCACCCCGCGTCCCAGCCATTGCTCTCTTGGGTACAATGCTGCCGCTCTCGGCCAGTCTATCTCCCCTTTTCATCTGATTGCTCTTCCAGCAGTCGTCTCAGTTTTGTCAATCGTTGCGGTCTTGACAGCAGCAGAACCAGCGGCTTGATTCGGATTCGACGCGCGCCCGCCACATCCCGACGTTGCCTCTCTGGCGACGCAGCCCGCGACGCAGCACAGGTCCGCTCCGCTCTGAATGGAATGGAGCCATTGCTCGGCCTTGCGACGTGGAAACTCAATCCTCGGGCTTATGCCCTCTCGCGCCGACGCTTCCCTCGTGCTCAGTGCTTGGGCTCGCTGGGCTGCGCTCACCGCCCGTCCATGGTCACGCCACTGATGCTCTTCGACATGACATACTGTACGTCGACTTAGTCCCGTCTTCTCCATGTGCCGATCCTGCGGCCAGCTGCTGGGTCGATGCCCCGGCGGGATGCCCGTTTTCACTGTCCGAACAAGGGGGCGGACGGGACACGGAGGGTCGATGGACCATTCTCCAGCCATCTATCTTCCAGCCCAGCTACTCAGCACCACCACTTGCAGCCGCGTCTTGCGTCTGCATCTGATTTTGAATGCTGTCGTACACCGGCACCCGCGCCCGCACCTGCCCAAGAGAGATGAAAGGCCCTGTTTGCGCGCTTGCTTGGCCTCTTCTAGGCGCAGTCCATTGACAGCCCGTGTCACCGTCAATTCGCAGCACCGGGCGTACGGCACACATCTGTCTCAGGAGCCCGCCGAGGACGCCATCTTGGCACGCCCTTGGCCCCAGTATTGTACTTAAGTAGTTGCGCGCGCAGCTTCCGTCGTTGCCGTGCCGTGGCGCCGCCGTCGGCTGTGTGCGTCCCCTGCAACCCCCCTGCAATTACGGCCTGCGTTGGGCCTGGTGGCTTTTTAGTGCTCGTCGCGTGCTCGGGCGCGCGCCTACACTCTCCCCCCGCTGGGACTCTGCGCCGCGAGGGCCCAAAACCTTGTGCCACCGCACAAGTGCTCGCCTGTATGGGTAAGTAAGCGAGGTCGTGCTCAATCCCCCTCACCTCGCGCTGCAAGGACGGCGGATCTCCCCTCGCGACCCCATGGTGCTCAGGCCGGATCGGAACCGCCAAAATCTCGTCCCTGTTGCGCGGCCTCACTTCTTCCCACTGCACTTCTTCCCACTGCCCCCGGCTCGGAGATCTTCTCGACGGCTGCAAATCAAGGGTGGAGGCCGGAAGCTCGAGCCATTTCTTCTTGGAAGACCAGCTTTAGACGCCCGTCTGCAATCTCGATCCGATCGTTTGGGTCGCCGCTTAACAGCAAATGGTCTACCACGACTTCAACGTGGCCTTGCCATCCAACCTCTTCGCAGTTGCGTCCTCTTCGTCGGCTCAGGTCGGGGGCGGCAAGAAGAATAAGAAGGACAAGCATTCAAAGCAACAGCATCAACATCAACAGCAACAGCAACAGCCGCAGAGCGGTCCGAGCAAGGATGAGCAAGACCCACTTAGTCGGCTTCCCAATGAGCAGAGGCAGGAGCTAGAGGCTCGCGTGGCCGACGTCGGACGCTGTGAGTACGCGGCAAGACTTCCCTCAGCTCTCATCGCGCTCGTCACTCCCGCACGCCACTCTGACATCACCCCTGCCCTTTGCCTCCTTCTCTTTGCCCCTTCTCTTGCGACCTCGCGTCAGTGGGCTACTCCGTGATGGCCTTCAATCACGTCGTTCACTCCAAGTTTGACGCTTCGATGCATCGGAATCCGCTCCATTCATCAACGTCTGCTGGACACCTGCCGGGTGCCGTCATGCCCGTCGTTTCTCGCCCCGCCTTTCCCGCGCTGGCTAAGGGGAGGAACCCGGTCACACAGCTCAATCGACTCACCCTCGTGCTCGATTCTGCATCGGAGGGCAAGTCGGGCAACGGCCTGGTGCCTGCGGCGGTCCCCTCACTCGCCACCTTCGACCTCTTGGCCGTGCGGCCGACAACCTCCAATGCCTTTAACGCTGCCTGTCTTACCCACACAGACCTGAAACCCGGCCCAAGCTTCGACATTATATCCCTAGATCTCGCATTGGCCCCACGCCTTCCTTTTCACATGAAGCGAACGACCATCGGCAAAGCCCTCGAGAATGGCGCCGTCTTTGAGATTTGCTATGCAGATGCTCTCCCCCAGGCTAACAATGGGTCGCTCAACCCCGCTAGCCCGGATCGCCTACGGAATCTCATCTCCAATACTCGCGATTTACTGCGCGTCACAAATGGCGGAAAGGGCCTCATCATTTCCTCCTCTGCAGCCTCTATCATGGGTCTGCGATCTCCCAGCGATGTTGTCAATCTGGCTACCATCTTTGGCTTCAGTCCGCAGCTAGCCAAGGATGCCATGAGCGAGACTTGTAGGAGGTTGCTCCGTAGAGCAGAGACGCGGCGAAGCTTCAGGGGCGTCGTCGGCCTCCCTGCGATCGTCTCCGATCCAACGCCCCTTGCTCCGTCGGACGAGTCCGCGGCAGCTGCAGGGAAACACGAAGACGCTGGTGCAGCGCCCAAGAAACGCAAGCTCGAAGACGAAGTCCAAGAAGACGATCCCCTTGCCTCCATCGTCACTAGCTCAGCCCCAGCAGACAATCCTGCGCCCAAGGCCGCGGTGCCTCCCACTCGGGATCCGAGGCGTCGTCCCAGTGATCTGAGTGGTGCGCCCTTGACAGGCGGCGGGGCGCCAACATCATCCGGCGGAGCCACAAAAAAGAGCAAAAAGCAGAAGAGGCAGCAATAGCGTTTCGGTACCTCCACGGCAGCGCAGCCCTGGCGCCACCTCCTCGTCAAAGGCTTCATGTACTCGTCACTCAGGGCAGCATCGCATTCGGGACTCATGCGCGCTCGGGTGATTGCTTGGGCACGCTAGTCCTCATCAGCCAATGACCACCTGCCAGGCCCCTTGACCGATCGCTGTCACTGAGCATTCATGGCTTTCTCCGACAGACAGCAGGTCCGCGCCGAGCGGACAAGTGCCTCTGCGCCAGCTCAGCGCATATGCTGTTTTTGTCCTCTGTGACCGGCCGGGACGGGGTCTCATCTTACGTTGAGTTTCGCTCCTGCCATCGAATTTGCATCGATTTGCAGATGATGCTGCGGGCAGCTCGACGAAGTGGCTTCGAGCGCTTCGGATCAGCTGCCATAGCTCTCAAAGCCCTTTCAGAGCGGAAGGTCTAGGCGCCGGAATGAGAGGTTGTCTTCCAGCTCAGGGCAGGGGGATGAAGGAGTACTGGTTAGTCCGCACCCAATTTCAAGTCGCTCCCGGCGTGCTCTGGGCGCTTTGCTCAGCGATACAACGCGGTTGAGATGACGCCAGTCCTTAGTGCGAAACCTCGGTATTTCCTTGTCGCAGTTTCCTCGTCACCTTAGCTCCATCATTTGCCTTTCAGGGCTTGTACCCCCACCCGTGTCAAAGCCTGTAAAACATCAAAAGCATCAGAGGGTTCTTCCTCAACGCACGTGTTTGCTATGAATTCACTGATATCAGCTTGCATCAGGGAGAGTGTGAAATTCTGGCCGCTGCCCCGCAGCGGCCGTGATCTGTTGGATGGAAGATGCCTAAAAGCGGAGAGCGTCGGCAATGACGAAGGCTGCGGTCGCGGGCTTGGGCACATAAACGTAATTTCGCCAGTGGATTTCTTGGGCAAATAAACAAACGCGTTGGGTGCTTGCGTCTGGCCAGTTTCTCGGATCCGAGCCCCACGCGAAGGCAGGGCAGGGACGCTCCTTCTGCGTCTCCGCACCGCGGTGCCACCAGAGGAAGACCCGAATCCAACATTCTGCTCAGCATCACCTGCTTCATCCCTCCGATCCAGTTCATCCCACCTCCGACCTCAAGAACCCCGCACATACATTCAAGATGCCCTCGAACAAGAGCTTCCGTGTCAAGTCTAAGCTCGCCAAGGCTCAGCGTCAGAACCGGTGAGTCATCGCTTCTTTCCCCAGTGCCTCGACGTAGAGGCGATGTGGCATCGTGCGGGTTGGATAAGCAACATCAGGTGTGAGAGCGTTGGAAGGTGCTCCTTGAGCTGCCAGATTGCAGTCTGATGAAGAGGTCGGACTAGATGTGTTGGTGGCAGATGACAGAAATCGCCTTTAGAGTCGCATCGGCCCGAGACCAGGCAAGGAAGGTTTATGCTTCAGAAGAAAAGAGGAAATAGGACGGGCTTGCAAAATCTTTGCGAAGAAAAGGCAGGTGTCCGTCTCTCAGCATAGTCTTCGAACGCCGGCACGGCGAACGCCCAGTGGGAAAGAAGCAAGGGGCATTTCGTATGCTGCCATGGCTCCCTTCTGTTGTGGCAATGGTGGCGACGAAATACCCAACCGTGCTTGGACTTGAGGCACCCGACATCTTGTTCGCGTAGATCGGTGCACTTGGGTTGAGGGGAAGGCTTCGTTGGTCACGCGGATTGCCTCTCACGCAAGGACGGCGACGCCTCCCCGGGCGACGATCCTGATGCGCATATAGCCTCCCTCCCTGGGAGACAAATCGGCTGACCTCCCCCTCTTGTCTACCGCCCTGCCCTCGCACATCGCTTCCTCGCTCCTCCTGCAGGCCCATTCCAGGCTGGTTCCGCATGAAGACCGGCAACAAGATCCACTACAACAAGAACCGCCGGTAAGTTGCGCCACTGCCATCCACACGTCATCGCCCGCGACGAAGCTGCACCGCAGTCCCACTGACCACGTTGTTGCCTCCCTCACCTTGCCCTGCCTTTTTCTATAACCGCAGTCACTGGCGTCGCACTAAGCTCAACCTCTAAACGGCTGGTTGCACTTCTCGTCCACGCCTCGTGTTCACTGCGTCGGTCGTACACACTTTGACGGGTTCCACGGCCGTGAGAACCAAACGCCCCTGGATCCCTTCTGGTCTAGGCCAGCACAAAATTCAATGCCTTTTTCATGAAAGTAGGCTCTCAAACCAGCCATGGTGCGATCTTGTGGGTGCGCAGGCTAATGGCTCAATTCCCGATGAGGTGTGCTGTCGCGGTAGTATAAGCGTGATACTAGGCCACCTCGGACTGTCACCGGCAACAAAGCCCCACCGATTTCACCCTTACTGACCGTGCGCACCCATCAACGAGGAAATACAAGCAACGTAGAGATTGAATTGTATGCACAGAGATTGGGGTACAGCAAAATGAAACAAGTCCGAACCTAGAAATGCAAGCTGGTACTGAAACTGCAGTTCCGCAAGACGTACGAGACAGAGGGAAAACATTGAGTGGGGAGAGGAGAGGATGAGGCAGAAAGTCGTGAGTGAAAGGCATTGTCCTGGTGGCCTCGTTTGAGGTTGGTGGGTGAGTGGGGGGTGCGGGAGTGGGTAATGCAAGAGTGGAGGACGACTGGGCTCGGAAGGTATCCGAAGGTGGGAGTATGCAAGGGTGGAATACAAAACTGCGGTCGGGCAAAGATCATGATCCACCCCATTCGAAGCTCTCCATACACAGGTTGATGTGGGCAGACAGGTCTCCTTGCCTTACTCGTTTGGGATCGACGTGCTTTGCTACAATCCGACGAAGGAGAGCGCTGAGATTCGCCGGGCCACAGCTGGCTACCAGGACTCTACCCTGCGCGCGGTGGCATTCCTCTGCGATGATGCGGTCCAGGCGCGGGTGTCCCGACTGTGCGAGCTCTGCAATAATCTTGAGGTCCACTTCCTCTTCGTCGTCGAGGTCGATCGGGCAGTCGAGGTAGTCCACTGCTTCGTCCGCGGCGGCGGCTACTGCCGCTGCATCGGGTATCAGGCGCGAATTGCTGCGCTGGCCATAGCCATTGCGGACCATGAATGCCGTGTCAGTGCTACCGGCAGGGCCGTGGCGCGAGCGAGCGTCCCAGTCCACGGGCGAGTAGATGCCATTTGGCGTCATGTCGCCGGGAGTTGGCGCCTCGGAGTGCATCCAGGGTTGAGGTGTGGCCGCACCACTGAAGGGCTGAGCACTCATCGGCGGCCGGGGGGAGAGGAAGCCGCTGGTGCTTTGTGAGGGCTGATGCGGGGGCATGCGAGGGCGCCGACCATCCTCGCCGGGCACATGGAAGGGTGATGGGTCCCTGCTGACATAGCCACCCAACGCGCCACGAGAGCCTGACCGTGCCCGACGGGCGTCCGGCCGCGGATCACCATCGCTCGGAAGGTAGTCTTGGTGCTCCTGGCCTGGCAACTCATCTTGATCCACGGATGGTTCATACAATGTGTTCCTGGCACGGCCTTCGTACATGGCGCGCTGTGCCGCCATGGCTACGGTTTCCCTCGGCCTTGGCATGGCACCTGCTTCGCCACCGGCACCGCCCCGTCCAGCCTTGCGCTTGAGCGTCACCTTGCGTGTATGCGCACGACGCAGCTTGCCCTCTTTGCGAATGCGAGAGTTGATCTCCATCTCCGCAGCGCTGGGCTCTGCCATGTCTTCGCCATCAAACTCGGTCAAGTCGTACGCATCCATCTGAAGCTCGTCTGCTTCTGGGCCGGCGACAGCAGCTGCTGCCTGCGAGGGATCATGCACGTTGCCGTGAGCATCCTTCCACAAACCTGCAGAGCCGGGTGTCGGCGGTCTGCTGCCGGCAAGAAGGTCGCCGGCCGACGACTGCCTCGCAGCCCAAGGGGCAGGACCCATGGCCATCTGGTTGTTGAAGTGTGTGACGAACAAATCGACTTGCAGCTGTTCCGGCGGAACCATTTGAATACATCTCCGAAGGGACGATGCCACCCACTGCAGATGCGAGAACTCTCGGCAGACCCAGACGAAGCGGATTTTGCGCACAGCGAAGGTCTTGCCGCCGCGAGTGGTGTGGCCGTAGGCATTCACCTCTTGAAGACAAGCACAGAGATGCTCCAGGACGGCCATTCCAAATGACACGCCCGAACCTCCGCAGACGATGACGACGGTGGAGTGGATGCCCCACCGGACTCGCTCCGTGGATCCATACGCACCATCGATAATGGCTCGGACGTGGACGCCCGTTGTGGTCTTCTTGGACGCAGGGTCATGCAGCTGAGCATCCAAGTCTCCGCTAGCGTGCGAGGCGGCGGCCATGACTTGCCGATGTCTGTTCTTGCGAACATAGTTGTACAGCTTGAGAGTGAATCCTTTCCTGGCGCGGATGAGGAGGACCATAGTGCGCTCTTCTCCTCGTTTCCGCCTCTCCTTGCGCAGGCCTTTTTCAACATCGGCATCCACGATGCGGCCCTGATCCGAATCCGGAAGAGGAAGATCAGCGTCGTGTGCCGACGCAATGGTGAAAGGATGCGATTGCCATCCTTGAACAACGGGGACGTTGAGATTGACCCATTGCCCGGGCTTCCAGGACATCCGGTTTGGCGTTCGCAGCGTCAGCCGCAGTGTCTTGCCGGGAAGAATTTGCGCAAATGCGAACCCTGGCTTGATGAGGGCGGCAACATCGGCAGGCAGAGCAGCTCGTGGTGCTCTGTTTCTCTGCGGACGCATCAGAGGCATCGAAGCCTGCGGGAAACCGGGCGAGGGCGGAATGTCTCGAACTTCGTGGGCCGGATGCAATCGCTGTGCCGGCGAGTAGTAGCCAGCTGAGCTCCCATCGTACGGGTCAGCCGCAGCCTTGAGAGGCTGAAGAGGGACCTCTTCATACCGCATGGGCTTGTGCATACCGGACATGCCGAGATCAGAGGCATCGTGGTGTGCAGACTCTGTTGATCCTGTGCCAGAGTCGTACGGCCCATCTTCCTCGATGCCGGACATTGGGCGCGCGGCGTATTCCTTGATGAGGTCACTGACAGGACCATACCTCCGGCTGGGCCGCCGCCGCACCTTGTCTCCGTTCTCATCGAGCTCCCACTCATCCTCCTCTCCACCCGTCGGCGTTGGGCGGCCCGATTGATGGGGGTCGTGAGCCAAGAATGCTGGTCGGCTCGGGGGCGACAAAGCTCCGCTTTTTCCGCCCGCCACTCGATGTCCTTGCTGAGACTGGGATGCCAGGCTGGGTTCGTAGAGAGTCGCCGAAGACTGCGTGTGGTGACCTTGGCTATGATGTGACTCGGAAAGAGAAGAGTGACCCTTTTCGAGTGGCACCCTGTCGTGGGCTCTTGCGCCAAAGGAGTGTTGACCGTAGCTGGGGGTCAGGGTGTTCTTGCTGTTCACAGAGCCCCGCTGGTATTCAAAAGAGGAATGGCCAGACCCCGAGACGAAAGCCTGGGGCTTCCGTCCAGCGAAACCAATGCCGTTGATGTATGCAACCTTGAGAGCCCGTGTAAGTCTCTCGGCGCCCCACCAGGCGAGAGAGGCCCACATCCAGCCTGCGAGGGGAGGGTGGTGTAGAGCAGTCGCAACCATGAAGCCGATCGCGCAGACGATGTGTCCGACGTAGAACAGCTCGTAATAGTGTGTACGAATAGGGCCAATGGACAGAATGGTGAGGAGGGCAAGGAACCCCACGGCCTGCGATGGCAAGGAGGCAGCGTGAAAGGCACGTCAGAAGAGCAGGACACAACCAAAAAAAAAGGTTGGCAACAAGCGCCCATTACTCACCACAAAGCCCCACCTGAAGCGGGTCCAGATGAACACGAAGCCCCACATATCTGTGCCGAACTGCTGGTCCTTGTGAAGTTGAATGCTCCACGTGATGGTGTGGGCGGCGGCATAGGCGAATACCAAACGCCCACCCCACTTGTGAAGGAAGGACAGCTTCTCGAAGCTATGCCGTCCAAAGAGCTTGGTCGACATGACTGCCCACGGGACTTGCTTGAGAGCAAGGATGACGACGAATGGAGTCATGGCATTGGTCATCAAGCCAGTGCGGCCACCCATTGTCCACCAGGTGTGGTAAGGGAGAGAGTAAGTGGGCGCAGAGGTGGTGACGGGCGTGAAGGAGCCGATGCCCCACTCGACGCGCTTCTGTAGGTGATTGTGCAAACTGCGCCGTGAGGAGGCTCCGTAGCGGGCAACGGAAGCGCTGGGCCAGGAATAGCTGAGGTCAAACATGGCTGCGCTGGGGTTGATGTAGTCGGCGCCCACGAGAGTGAGGACAAGGGGCACGGCGACCATGACGAGGACAAGGATGAGTCTGCCGAAGCTAGGAAAGGTAAATACGTGGCGCTTCGCCGGAGGCTTCATCCTTGGCTGGGCAGGATGAGCAGGGGGGTAGGAGTGCATGCCTTGAGCTTGGCCGGGGAAAGACTGGGGCTGACGCTCTCTTGAGTTCGTCTGTATCGTAGCTGGCTCTGGCTTCTTGCCGAATTTGACTATCCGACTCTTGGGAGCGAATTTGGACCAGAATGCTCCGAGCCAGGTACGATCGCCTATGCCAAGGTGGTGCATGGCACTGGCGAGGAGCGCGAAGCCGACAAAGACGAACCACATGAGGTACGCGTATCTGTGCGACGGCGTGGAGAGCATGTGGGCAGGGAAGTAGCTCGAGAGATAGATGTACTTTTGGTTGTAGGCATCACTGCTTGTGGACCCCGAGGAGCCGCTCGAGGTGTCTGGGGGGACGTAGACACTTCCCATCTTGAAACAGGCTGAGGAGCGGCGTACCCGAGCGAGATGCGTGCGTGCGTCTTGTACCTTCGGCGTCTAGAGGCGGGTCGTTTGCTGTGAGGATCCAGTGAATTGATTGCCGTAGGCCGACTCGGAGGGCAGCGACTGAGACGAGATTCGCGGGGCGCGAGGTCGTTATGATTTGATTCTTTTGAGAAGAGGCAATCGACCCAAGATGGCGTGGTTGCCGTGCTTGCGACGCGTGTGGGGTGTGCGTATGCGGTAGTAGGCTAGGATGCTAAGGTGCGATACCGACTGGGGTGGGAGCCGAGGCGAGAACGATGCAGGAGACAGAAGCAGTTGGGACAGGGTAGGTACAGAACAGAGAAGAGGGGAGTGGAGAAGCCAGCTAGCCTGCTAGCGTCGAATGCCGTGCTTGTACCGGCGATCAAAGGGAACGTAAAGGGAGTGATGATCTCGGGAAGGGCTGGTGGGCAGGGAGCGTCAAAGAAAGGAGTAGGCGACGACGAATCGATGCCGCGAGAAGGGCTTGGGGGGCATGCGTGCGTGGTGCGGTGTAGCCGTGCCAATCGTTCGTCGTCCTTCGTCTGATGATCCTCGGAGTTGACTGACTGACCTAAACGTGGTATGGGTTTCTGCGAGGGCGTTGCAAAGAATCACCACGAGGAGCGCTGTTGTCGCCCAACTGATCGCGTTGCCGCCGCCGCCTTTGCCGTCGTCGCCGACCGTCGTCGCCGAGGAGCAATCATCGCTACAGACTGGCTCCGCCCGTCCTTGGTGGAGTCTCGCGCGAGTCGCGAATTTGCGGCGGGATCTCTCTTAGGCTGCCCGTTTAGCCCCCGCTCAGCCTACATGTGGCAGGGTAGGCAGGCATGCAGGCAGGGCAGTGACGCAAGCCGGCCGATTGCCAGGCCGAAGGTCTCATAGCCCCATGGTCACCGGCAAAAGGGCAGAGGAGCCGAGCCGCTCCGCCGCCGTGCGCCGTTTGGAGGTCGCGGCAGGCGCGGGAAGGAGGGCTGCTGGTGCTGGTGCTGTCTTAGCACGGCTGACGAAACGCCTCGCCGCGCCCCGCGCTTGCGCCCCTCCTGAGTTGGAGCTGACGGTGAGGCTGCCGCGAATGATGCACGAGGGATGCACGCGCGATGCAAGTGACCCACGCAGCGCGTCTGGAGCAAGCGCTGTTTCTTGGCACGCACAACGTCGGCGTTGGTTGGTATCGGGCGGGCTTGGGTGTTGCACCAGCTGCCTCGTCTCGGCCAACGGACAAGGAAGGTGTCGAGGAGAGGTACAATATTGTACATTTGTCAAGATCACCCTGTTCTCGAAGTGGACTGCTCGGAGACTTTGGGCAAAGCGCCACACGCAACGGGCACACCCATACGAGCCAAGTTTGAGGAGACAGCCCGCTCAAAGAAGTAGAACAAGACGCCGCAATCGCGTCTGCCCGTCGAATGAACAAGAATCAACCCGCCAATAAATCAGCAGAATTCACCCGCCCGCGTCGGGAATTGGCCGCAGGCCCCAATCGCTGCGATGCCGCCGCCCAAGCCGGGCAGAAAGGACACGCGGCACTACATTACAATGCAATACAATGCATTCATGATGTTCCACAACTTCTCATCGTCGCCTGCGGGACCTCTCTGTGCACCTTGTGACAACACTAAATAGCTCCAGCAGGCGTGGTGTGCGGGCATGAACCAAGCACCCGGTCAAGCCATGAGACCCCACGCGCGCACTTCGACGTTGTGGCTACAGCCCATGGCCCTCCGCAGCATGTAACCGACAGCTCTTCGCGTTCCTGGGGGACACAACACACAATACGAGTCTGTACGAAGCGGACGTCTGTTCGCCGTCGGAGCATTTTTTTCGAGCGTCGGTGGTACATACGCTTCCGCCGGCTTCGCGTCTTTGCATAATTTCGACCGCTACCGCTGAAATTCATCCAGAGACACATAGTGCTCTGCGAAGATGCGGTCTCTCGGCGACGTCATGACATTCCTGCCGTCAGTGCAAGCAATAGCATCGCATCCCAGCGCTCTACTTCTTGGCAAACATGCACAATCGCAGCCACCTAGCCGCGCTCACATTCTACTCGCGAAGCATGGGATCGAGCACATACCTTTCGAAACACCCGCGACTTGCGTCGCCGAAACCCGCCGGTTCCCGCTGCGCCAAGAAGTAGCTTCCTAGCGGAGCGTTTTCGACGCAGCAGCGCGCACACGCCTGGGGACAACATCATACTTACAAACACAAAGTGATACCGCCGGGCAAGCGGACTCACCCCACTTTTCGCCCGATCCCACCCGACTGAAAGAACCTCACCATTGCACACATCGTCTCCTCGTCAACAGCCACTCACAGTCGGTACGGCCAGTTCCGACTCCGACGCCCCCGCACACACTGCACACAATCGCCTCGCCTCGCCTCGCCTCGCCTCGCGGCGCCCTCGCGACGCCAAGCCCCGGTGGGACGCGCACGCACGCCTAGCAAAGAGCAAATCGTGGCTTGCGTGGCCACTCTGCCCTGCCCAGTCAATTCCACCCGTGGCAGCGTTCGCTCTTCTCGACGTTCACAGTTTCCTAAAACCAACTGCAAAATCCCTTTCCCACATTGCAACAGAGGGAGAGGAGTAGGAGCCACAATGCGAGGTGTAGAGGAAGTGCGCGCGCAGGGGCAAGTCAACGCGAGCGCCTACCTGGTGGGCGAACAAAGAAGGGCGAAACTCTCCGATTGTGCATGCCCACGCCACCACTAGGGCGTCGGCGGCGTCGCCGTCGGCGTGGGCTTGGCACGCACGTGACTTCTAAGCTCACGAGGCTCCAAGAGAGCATACGGAATCACGCTTTTGGTTGAAGTCGAAAGGTTTCCGGTTCGTTGCGCTACAAAGACATTCACTGCGCTGCTGCGGACATGTACATGCACGACGGGCGGGAACGAGCGAGATCGAAACGAGTGTGGTAGAGCATCGAGAGGACGCAGATGGAAGGGGAAGCGCCGGGTATTGTGTAGCTCCAGGTCTCTATTTGGCAAGCGGGCTTGCTCTTGGCCGTCCCTCTTAAAGTCCGCCAGTAAGTATTCAAGACATAGGAATGGGCCCTCCCTCCTCGCCCTCCTTGACCTTGGCCATCTCCTCGTCCGCACGCGCCAAGGCCGTCTCCATGGCGCGCTCATCCCGCTTCTCGCCCTTGAGCCGCATCGCATTGCTCAGACACTCGACGTACCCCTGCCAGCGCACCAATTCCGACAGGAGGTGGTTACTCTTGCGTTCCCAGTTCGCGAGTGCCTTGGCGCCATTTGTGCTGTTGTTACCGCCCCCTGCTCCGCTAGAGGAGTACCCCGTACCAGCCCGACCGCCGCTTTGGTACAGCGCCAACATGGGCTGGCGCAGCTCGTTGTGCGTTGTGAGGTCCGACTCCACGCGCGCAATGTACGCAATGCATGCCTCGAGCTGCTCCTCCTCTCGCAGCGTACTCGGTAGCGACGGCGCTACAGGTGCCTTCCACTCGTTGACGTATACACGCTGGTCGGAGCCCGACCCACCCGCGCCATGACCTTGGCTGCTGGATCCGCCGGGTGAAAAGGAGAAACTGCGGATCGAGGGGGCTCCCGAGCGGCTGCGGAAGGCAGATGCGACGCTCAACGCGCCGCTGCCACTGTTGCTGCCGGAAACACCAGGGTAGGCCGAAGAGAAGCTGTCTGCACGGTTTCCCCGCCCAGCACCTCCGGCGCTGTGACCAGCAGAAGTGTTCGAGCCCATCATGTTCGTCGCAGCGTCTTGCCAACTCTGGTAGAAGTGGCCTCCCATCTTCGAGCCTAGCGAGCGACCAGAGCGACCACTTCGAATGCTGCGATTGTCTGACGCCGCCGCTGCCCCACTTTTGCCGAGACCCCACCCTTGTCCCGAAGGAGAGCTGGAGCCAGCCGTGGCAGTGTGGGCCGTCGTGGTGGCGGTTCCCTCGTGGCTAGAGGTGGCCTCGTCGGCGAGGTACTCGGGCTCATCGTCTTCCAGCCCTTCACCTCCCTCGCCGATGTTGTCCTCGTAGTCGCCATCTGGCTGAGGAAGGACGCGGTTCCAACCATACTCCATGTTGGAGACACCACCTGCCAGCGGTGTTCGACTTGTCCGTGCCGCCCAATAGTTGCACGTCGAGACCCATTCCTGCACGAGGTCTTCTGTGCCAGCCTGGAAGAAATGCACGGCTCCTGACGAGAGGGTCAAGGCAAAGACATGAGGACGACTGCGATTGTAGCCTGGTGGCGGCAGTGCGTTCGACAGGGTATGAGCGAGGTGAATCTCTCCGAGATTCGTAGCGTTCGAAAGCCAATTGCCACCGCCGACGACGAAGCCCGAAGCGCCCGCGAGCGGACTAGCATTGGCCTTGGTGGTACTGGTACTTTCGCCAAACTTGAACATGGACAAGACGCCTTTTTGCACTACGACAAAGACCTCTGTCCAGCTCTTGTCCTTTGCGCGCTTCTGAGGCGCTTCCCAGTAGTGTTTGCGATTGAGGAAGCCCTCTTTGGCCCATGGAGCACCGATGAGAGCCAATTCGTCGTCATCCAGGTCATCAATTCCTGAATTGATGCTTGTCGGATGGTCCTCGTCCTGGGCTTCCTTGATCATCGTCTGTGTAAGTGTACTGGCAAAGCCGAGCGTCGCAGGCGTCTGGCCGCTCAAGGCTCCTGCACTTGTCATCGATGTCCCAGACGTGCCGGGAGTTGTGGACGCTAGCCAGCTGTCACCCAACGACCGCGACCCAATAGAGCTTTGGGACCCTGGACTAACGCTCTCCTCGCTGCGCAATGCGTAGGTGGCGCCCAGCAAGCCGGCCACGCCCCGGATACTGCCGCGCTTTAGCTGCGAGATGCGATTTGAACCATTGAGCGAAGCAGAGGGAGGTCCGAGTTGATTCCTTGCTGTCCTCCGGTGCGCTGCAATGCCCTCGGGAGGTGTCACATCTGACATGGGTAGCCGAATACGATCGGCTTTGACCGCTGCATACATGTCTTTGAGGAGATTTTCGAGCTCCGTATCGTGTCGTTGCGCTTGGAGAGCTTGCGCACTAGTGCTGTAGTTGCCCTTGCCGCTAGCCCGAGAGAAGGTGCCGGCGGGTGTCGTGCCACCAGACGTCGGCAGCGAGCCAACGCTGTCTCTCCGAGATCCTCGAAGGGAGGCCGGACGTGCATCATGTCCGACACCATGATCGCTGCGATAGTGATCTGCCCGCGAGCTTTGCAGGCTGACGGAATCGCTGTCTTTGTGCAAAGGACCAGGGCTCATGGCTCCGACCCGCAAGGACGACGCTGACGCCGCCGCCGCCGGGGCAGTCGCATCATTCTGTGCCAGATCCGCTAAAGCAGACGTCGTGTTGCGAACGAATTGCTGCCGCGTCATGCGGTCGGAGATGTCGGCGACGTAGAGGTCCGTGTTGAGCAAGAGTACCGAGAAGACGAGGGCGTGGACGTGATCGGCGGACGAGTACACCGGCAGAGGGTTGCACTGCCAGAAGCGACGACTGAATGCAGCCAGGATCCGATCTACTTGCTGCGTTTCTGCCCGCAGAAAGAGCTTGTCGCAAAGGTGCCTCAGGGCGACGTCCACCCGCATGCCCTGGAAGTCAAAGTTGGCAAAGTAGTGGTCGCGTGCAGCACGGATGAGACCACCAAGGCCACCGAGCCACTCTGCGATCTTTTCCTTCTTCATGAACGTCTCGTCCTCTTCCCAACACTTGTCGGCAAGCTCCTTGGCGCGTGCTTCGTTGGGTTCGTCGAGGACGCTTTCGGTGTCGCACTCGGCGGCAGAAGCTCCCCCACCAATACTTCTAGCTCGTGCCTTGTGATGCACCGGAGGAGAAGAAGCAGGGCGAATGACAGCATTGTTGCTGCGGACAGAGGTCTGAGAGCGCTGACGTTGAAGCCTGGAAGAAGTTTGCCTGCCACTGGTCCTCTCTGAAGGCAAAGGCCCCACAGTAGAGACATCGCGCGGGTGTCTTTGACGAGCAGCCACGGGGCCCTCGTCAACGACGCCCAGTGCTGTGGGGACACCAGATGCGGCCGCAGCCATTGCGACAGACCGCGGCACAGAGGCGTCGGCGTCCATTCCCGCATGGGCCGATGCCTTGGCCGGATCTGTGATCAGGCGAATGCTCTGTTCTGGTCGAATGTCGTTGTCGCTCTCGTCGCTGAGCTCATCGTCATCGTGAACTCCCCCGCGACTGCCCGCTTCTTCGCGGCGACCACGCGTCGGTTGCTCCCGCCGGCCATCACCCTGACCACTACCCTCCTCTGCAGCAGTCTCGAAGCTGACGACGCTGGCCCCGCTGGCAGAGTCTCTGCCTTTGCTCGCTGTGTGGCCGAGAGATGGCGTGCGATTATGTGCTCCTGATCTGCCTGTACGGGAGACGGTACTCTTGACAGAGGCACTGCCAGATGACGCGCCTGTATGCGCAATCGTGGAGTCTGTGCTGGCTTTGCCAGGCACATACGTGGCGTCGACGCTTTCTGCGCCAGCCTTGGGAGTCGAGTCTGGACCCATTGCCCTTTGCGGGGACGCTCGGCCTCGATGATTCTGGCCGACGTGACCATCGGCGCTGCGTGGTGCAGACCGGCTACCGCCCAGGGCGGCAGGGTTTAGATATGGGCTGCGGCTTCTTTCCCAGGGGCGATTCTGAGGCGTCGTGGTTGCAGAAGTTGAAGCGGTTCCAAGGGCCGACGCTGATCTTCTCTGTCCATCCGTGGGGTGAATGGCACCCATAGGCGTCGCTGGCGCGCTGGAGACTCCCCCGTTGCGTCGAAGCGATTCGTCTACATTGAGCGTACTGCGTGGAGTGCTGGCTTTGGTGTGTGCAGCAGCCGGGCCAGCGGGCTGTTCCTCGAAGCCGATTCCCAGGCCGAGCTCGGGCAGTTTCGGACTGGGACCCCAAGTGGCCTTGTCTGTGAACTTTGTCTTGGACTCGAGATCTTGAGCACTCTCCTTGAGCGCATTGTCCATTTCGCTTTCCCAGGCACGCAAAGTCGATCGCAGCTCGCCTGAGCCAGTGGTATGCATCGACGACTTGCTATCTTGGCCAGCGCGGTGACGAGCCTGGACTCCCGAAGAAGTACGCTGCTGAACAGTCGGAGGAGACCTTGTAGATGTCGTCGCCGCCGCCTGTGAAGCAGAGGGAGCGCGTGGAGGGTTGCTCCGCTTCTCCAGCTCGATTGGCTCTCCAAGCGCGGCAGGCGCATGTGAGGCGCCACGCTTTGAGCCATAGTCAGAGGCGCGAGGAGCGGAATGCGGAGCGGCACTGGCATTTGCTCGACGAGGCGGAATCTCTCCAGGACCCTGGCTCGCAGCCGCCGTGGCCGTGGCCGTAGAGGCGTACTTTTGTGGGATCGCCGGGACTGGTACCGGTGGCTGCTTTTCTCTTGGAAGGGAACGGCTGCCCATGGAGGGCGAAGGAGGATGTGAGGTGCTGCCATGCTCAGACGCAATGCTCGTTCTCCTCGACGAAGGCTGAGCAAGCGAAGCGCTACTTGCCGCAGCGCCAGTCTGCTTGCCCGTCAAGCGCTTGTCGGAGAGACTGTTTCCTCGGAAGCGCTTGAGGAAGCCGCTCGTCTTTTTCATGCGCTCTCGGAATGTACCCGTCTGGGCGGCCGTCGCAGCCGGATCCCCATTTATGCCCAGCTCGTCGGCCAAGGAGGCCGTGTTGTCCGGAGCTTGGACAGCAGGTATGACGGCGGGCACTGCGCGGCCACTGTCCTTTGGCGGCGGACGCATGACGTCGTCTCGGGGAAAGGGCATCGAGGTGATCGTCTTGGCGCTGTCCGGGCGCCGTAGCTGCTGTTTCGAAGGTGGTCGAAAGCCTTCGGTGGTCTTGCGGACGGTGTATACTGTCCCGGAAGAATTGGCACTGGGGTAAGCAGGAACACTGCTGCCCGCGCTGTCACCCTCCCGGACTTCGCGGCTGGTCTGAAGCGGCGAAGACGGTGGAGATGATGAGGGGAGAGCCTTGGGGGTAGGAAAGGGACTGAGGTCTGCAGGTTCCTGCGTGCTGGCAAGGACGTCTGCAGACGACGGCAGTGGCTCTTCGTCTTGTTGCTTGTAGCGAGGCTGTCTCGCAATGACTTGGACGGTGGTGTCTCCGTCGCCGCCTGAGCCTGAAGAGCGCGGTGAAGACGGATTGGCGGAAGAACCGCCCAATGAGCCGACAGCTGTGTCGATGGAAGATGTTTTACCCTCTGCTACTTCTGCAGTCTCCTTGAGTACCCAAGTTTCATTGCTCTTCAGCAGAGTCTCGAAGCTCTTTCCGATCTTGCCGTTTGTGGCAGCCCCGCTCAATCGCCTGGATGCAGAGCCGGCAAGGTTTGCAGGACGACGGTTGGGAGAGGAAGGCGTCGGAGCGCCTGACTGGGAGCTACGGCGACGAGAGGAATTGGACGAGTGGGAGTTGCGGCCGTCTGTGTAGAAGTCTGCGTCTTCGCTGTCCGAGACGAGGTCAGGAGAAGCGGACGCGAAGGATTGCACGGTGGAAGCGGTACCAGGTCGGTGGGACGAGGATGTGGAAGGCGTCTTGGAGAGGAGCCAGCGTCGCGAGGGCGGGAGACCACTGGCCGTCGTGGGCGAAGGCAGTCCGCGCAAGTTTGTGGAGTCTCGCCTGCTGCCACTGCTGTTGCTGTTGCTAGCGTTGGGTGCCGGGGAAGAGTAGAAGGAGGAAGCGGTGGAGGGTTGGTGGACGTGGAAAGTGGGAGAGGTAGGACTCTTGGGCTGACGATGTCCAGACATTCCGACGCTCAAAGAGGGCGGTCGATGCGATGCAGACGCAGCACGAGTCGCAGCACGGGAATGGAGGGGCCCGAGCGGGCAGGGAGGGGCGAGGGCGGAGTAAAAAAAAAATTAAAACGAGGATGACGGCAGCAAAGGCAAAGGCAAAGGCAACAGTGGGTGGTGGTGGGCCAAGCCAAGGGAAGCGACGGCTGCGAAGGGGCGCAAGGGGTGGTGGGAGTGAGGATCGACTGCGAATTGGCCGACCTTGGGCGAGATGGACGGCTTGACGCGCGGAAGAAGCGAGAGCTTGTCGCCTGTCGTCGTCCGTTGGCTGCTGGGCGGAGTGCTTTTTTGCGTCCGGTACGGCGTACGGGGGCCAGCGCTTGCGTTGAGTCTTGGGTCTCGGGCTCCGACCTTGTCCTTTCGTCGGATGCTTAGCTGATGCAATACCAGGATGATGGCCGGTGTGAGAGTGCAACTCGACGGATCGGACGATGTTTGCTGATTCTTGTCTTTGCCGCCTTTACGCCTTGCCTCTTCCCTCGTCTCCTTTTTCTCTTCCTGGGTGCAAGGCTATTGTTCTGCTGTCAGGCTCTTGATGGTGGGCAGAGGCGCAGGCAGGCAGGCAGGCAATCGGGGGCGTTCGGACTCAGCACTCGACTGGACTTGACGGGACTCTTGGCGAGGGTCTGAGGGCAGAACAGAGCAGCGCAACCGTCTGAACGGCCATCGGGCTGGAGAGAGTCTTGGGTTGATTCCCAGCTGGGCTGCCGTTACGCGCAATGAGAAGCACACGCGCCTCTTCCGCCCCCGTACAGCAGGCTCGAACGGGGGTTGGGGGTTGGGGTCCGCCAGCGTGGCGTGGGCGTGGGCGGGGCGGGGCGGGGGCGAGGCGGCAGGGGCGACAGGGCACAGCGTGACGGCACGGAAGTCTCACACTCACACACGCGCACGCACGCACGCACACGATGCACACGCAACGCCATCTACTCAACGCCCCGCCCCGCCTTGCAAACAAACAAAGAGGACGAGGAAAGTGAACAAACAAAGAGGACGAGGAAAGTGAACAAAAAGACTCGCACGCACGCAAGGCCCAGGCGACTAGTCAGTCGTGCGTCGACGTCGGTGGGAAAAGCCAGCCACTGATGCGGTCAGCGACTCGCTGCACAGAATAAGACTCTGCGGCAATTCGTGGCTTCCGCCAGATCGCCGCTCTCGATCACCGATATCGCCAAGCAAGACCCGGGCCAGTGGGACGCGATACAGAGGGAGTGCGCTACGGCCCAGCTACATAAGTACTTACGGCGTGTCAGCGCGGGAGCCCGTACGCTTGCGTGCATCGCCGACCTTGGCATTGGCATTGGAAGTCGCAGAGGGCAGGAAGATTACAACACAAGTCGGAGATGGGGAGTTGGAAGCGGGCAGGCATCTCATCAGGGTGGCTGGGGCTTCTCCCAGCTCGCTCCGTGGCCCGGGCCGAGGAAAGCAACACCTAGGTGTCATGTCCTGTCATGCCACTTCTCTTGCGCCTTGGCCTGGTGTGTGACGAGATGACTCTCTCTCTTATCGTGATCAAGATCAATCACGCGAGCTCGATCTCAGGAGCTCGAACACGGTCTTTGACCACGTTTTGAAGATATTCCAGTCCCCCATGGCTTGTTCGACGTTGCTGTTCGAGGATGACGCCTTTGCTCCACTCCGCCTCGTTCGGGCAAGTGGGTCTCCAGATCTTTGAAAGCACTGCACCCTCCGAGCCTTGTTCGGCAAAGTCGATGATCTGCCTTGCTTCGCCATTCGTCGCTGCTGCGAAGCGGACTTCTTGGCCTCCCCAGTTGTTAAGTATAGTACAATAATTCAGTTGCCCGGCAATGTCTCAACGCGCCTGTGAACCGGCGGTCGCGCGTAGTATAAGCCCCGAGTCCCGCCCCGCGGCGGCGCACACGCTGCAGCCACTGCCTCACTCCACTGTCCAACACCCGTTGCTACGACGCATCCCAAGGCAGCACAGGTAGAGAGGTAGAGAGAGAGGCCACCGCTGCATTCGCTCTTCTCTGCATAGCCATCACCTCCACGCTCACGCTCCTCTGCCCCTCATGTCGTCCGCCGATCCCCTCGGAGAGGCCATCGTCTCTCAGGGCGTTACAGATCAACCCCTCCATCTCACATCGCAAGCAACGCAGCATACAGCGCCCAGCACGTCCCGCCTTGGCAGCAGCTCGCACGACCATCAGGCGCGCGGCAATAGCGGCAATGACGACGACGACGACGACGACGGTGACGATGACATCGTCGTCTTTGATTCACATGCACCCCTGTTAGCATCCCCGAACCGCGCTGCCACTTCAAAAGATGGCATGCTCCTCGCCCCGTCGAGCCCATCACGTTCCGTTCGCTCCAGCACAGAGAGCGTGTCCTTTGGCTTCCGCGACAATCTCCTTCCGCTCAGCCTCAGCGCTGGAGATGACGACGACGATGATTATGGCGATGAGCACATGGGCTTGGGTCTGAGGCGGCAAGAGGGCTATGGTGACGTAGAGGGCACAATGGGCGCAACGGGCGCATCAAATGGCCCGAGGCGGATACGACGCCGGACAAGATACAAGGACCCGGAGCGGAGAATGACGCTCCTTGGTGGCATTGCACTAACAGTGGGCCTTCAAATCGGATCGGGAATCTTCTCCTCGCCCGGAGTCGTCACTCTCAACACTGGCTCCATCGGTGCCAGCTTGGTCGTCTGGGTCTTCTCGGGCATTCTTGCCTGGACCGGAGCTTCTTCCTTTGCCGAGCTGGGCGCCGCTATACCTCAGAATGGAGGCGCACAGGCATATTTGAATTACTCATTTGGCCCTCTCCTCTCTTACCTCTTCAGCTGGACCGCCATCGTGGCGCTCAAGCCAGGGTCGGGTGCCATCATTGCCATCATCTTTGGGGAATACCTCGCTCGCGTCATCTTCCACACCACCACATCCGACGTAGATCATCCACACGAGCAGGGGCTCGAAGGGATCCCGCAGTGGTCCATCAAGCTCATTGCCTGCCTCATCGTAGTCCTCATCTCTGCTCTGAATGCCTTGAGCGCGCGGCTAGGGACTAGACTTCAAATCGGGACGACATCGGTCAAGCTAGCGGGTCAGTACGAGCGGCATCCCCGTGTCAAATAAAGTCCCGACGCACGTCCCTGGAGTCTCCTGCCCTTGCTGACCCTGACAATGTTCCCCACGCCTGATATTACAGCCATGATCGCAGTACCAATTCTAGCCATCGTGTTCGCGGCCAGGGGCAAGATGCCCGCCGACAGCAAAACGGCCTTCTCATCCTTCTCGGCTCTGTTTGCGGGGTCCTCAACGTCCCCAAGCAGCTACGCCCTTGCCCTCTATTCAGGCCTGTGGGCCTTTGATGGCTGGGATCAGTCTTGCTACGTCGCCGGGGAGATGAAGAACGTCTCGCGCGATCTACCACGTGTCATTCACGCCTCGATGTCCGTCGTCCTCGTCGCCTTCTGCCTGACCGTTGGCTCTTACTTTCTCGTCCTGCCTGCAAGCCTGGTCAAAGGTACCAACACCATTGCACTGGACTTTGGCTCGGCCATCTTTGGCACAGCTGGTGGCGTCGTCTTTGCGCTCCTCGTAGCATTCAGCTGCTTCGGTGCTCTCAACTCACAGGTATATACCAGCGCACGCCTCGTGTATGCTGCCGGAAAAGAGGGCTATCTGCCTAGGAGTTTCGGTCAAATCAACTCGAGGACTGCAACACCTGTAGCTGCCACGACCTTTCAGGCTGTCCTCATCCTCTTCTTCATCCTCTTTGGCTCAGGCTTTGCATCCTTGGTCTCATTCTACGGTGAGTTGTGTCATGTGGAAAGGGTGGCCATAGTCGCGACGCCTCGATTGGTAGCTGATCATATCCGCCTGCGCCTTGTCTCGTAACTCGTCTTCGCGCAGGCGTCTGCTCCTACACGTGGTACTTCCTGACTGTACTGGGCCTCTTGGTGCTGCGAATCAAGGAGCCTACGCTCGAGCGGCCCTACAAGACACACCTACCGACTCCCGTCCTCTTTGCAACGACTGCCCTGTTCTTGCTCGTCATGCCCATTGCTTCCGCTCCCCTCGAAGCCCTCGCTGCCGTCGCCTTCATGGGCGCCGGACTACCCGCCTACTATCTCAGTGTCGGTAGAGCTAGACAGGGGCTCTTTGGTGCCCTGCTGGGCTTATGTCGGTGCGGGAGAAGAGGTGCCAGCCAGCCGAGCAGCGCTCGCGCGGCCGACCAGCGATACGACACCACCAACGACGACGACGACGGTGAAAGCCTGCCCATGATGTCGCGCGGTCCCTTGACATCCGCCCGCTCGACTGCCAGCAAGACCTTCATGAATGGCCCGGAGATTATGACGCCCAGATCAAACAGCGCCTGGCCTCCTTCATCGTTGAGCTCGCTTTCTCTGGAGGCATCGGATTGGGCATATCTTGCCGAAGGCGGTAAAAGCCTCCTGCTGCGCTTCAACGGCGACTTGCACGCTGCCAGAGGAGGCTGGCTCAGCGACGACGGCAATCGCGCACTGGCATTGCGACTCCTCAAGCAGGGAAAGACCGATACCGCCATTGCCCACGAGGCGAACATCGACCGAGCGGCTTTGGAATCGAGCACAGTAGCGCCACTCCTCTCCTCGTCGACGCGCGAGTCGACGTCTCCCTTGCTGCTGCCTAGTCAGAAGATTCGCGTGCCGCAAGGATCTCGCTTCCTACACGACGTTGTTCATCGCATCGAGGCGCAGCGTCCATCACACAGGAAAGCCGCCGATGCAGTCGACGCGGCTCTCGGCTTCGTCGAGACTATTGAAGACGTGACGTGGTGCGCGCCGGGAACAGACGTACTGTCCGTCGAAATTAAGCCGAAGTGGCTCTTTGGTGAAGGGGCCGTCTCGCGCTACCGCAAGCATCAGCTCCTAAAGCACCGGGAAAAGGGCCACAGCGATATGCCTCGTGCCGAATTCGAGGCATTGTATGAGCCGCTCGACCTCGTCTCTGGGGATCACGGTCGCGTCAAAAAGGCCGCAGCGGGCCTTGTGCGCAATTGGCAGAGCGGGGGTAACAATCTGCGCTTGTTTGCTCACGGGAAGAACGTCGAGCCCGGGCAGACATCGAGCATTGTGGCACTAGTGCACAAGCTGGATGCAGACGCCTCTGATGCCGACACAGACACTATGGCTCTATCGTCCCTGCTCGAGAAGGTGCTCCTCCGCGGGGATGTGCAGTCGGTCCTGGCATCCCTAGCGAATCTACAATCGACGCTACCACCGCAAGGATCGCACGAGACTGGCGCTATCTTGGCCAGCGTTGCAGACGAAGCGACACGAGCACCCACTGTGGAAGAGTACGCCTCTTACGTGCAATGGTGGCTGGATGAAGGCGGGCGCAACGGTTCAGTGGCACCCACCCCTCGCCAAGCGCTCCTGGGCCATCTCCTCTCGGCGACGTTCAAGGACTGCAGCTTGTTCCTTCGTCTTGCGCAAAAGGGGGCCGAGCTGAATGTGACGCTGCATGTCATCGACGTCGACGCTAAGCCAGTGGGCAAGCTCAAGCACTGGGCGGAGTTGGAGGGACGCATCGAGGGTGTCTGGGAAGAGTGGAGCGCAGAGGGACGGTGATTCTGGGGTTGAAGCTATGCGATTTTTGTCATTGTGCGGAATAAAAATGCCCAGGCCGTTCAATGGAAATGTACCACTCAGCGAATTCATTTGCCGGGATCATGCTGAAAACTGTATCAAGTGACTGTGTGAGGTTGATATGCGGAGCGCTCAAGCGCGCATACAGCCTGAGCAGGGCGAGAGCGAAGTTTTCAAGTCCTTGGGCCAGTCGCAAAATGCTGGAACGAGAGCGATAGCATCTTTAAATCACGTTGGCGCTGAGGTCCCAGCATCGCAATACACGTGGGCGGAAGGCGGGCAGACACTACACTACAAGTGTTTCCTTGCGCTTGCGCGGACTTTTGTGTCAAAGGATGACGGGATGGGTATGGGCGCGTTGAGGTCGTGGAAAGGGTTTTGGATGAGCTGCAAATGCGAAAGCGGTGAGGAGAAGACAATTTCCTTTAGCTGTCAGCAACCTTTGTGCGTTTATGGACATTGATGCGACCCCGAAGCATCGACTGACCTTGACCCACAGCTCCCAAATGTCGAGGAAGAAGTTCCTTATTCCGTCGTCGTGCTTGTGCTCGTGAAGGATGAGGAACTTGATGTCTGTTCGTGAGAAGGCAAGGCGGAGGAGTGGCATGTAAAAGCGGCAAGGGGTGAGTGCTTGAACCCTGCACCTGGACTGCAATTGCTGCTTTCTCCTCGACGCTGCGGCACCAGCAGGACTCACTTCCCGGTACGAGAAAGGCACTCGTCGTCCACTCGTTGATGCGATCCACGCTCTTCATATACATCGGCGCCGACCCGCCACTGGCACCCCCGCCCCCTCCTCCCGCCCACTGAGGTGCAAACTGCCGATCTTCAACGACGTCCAGCGAAGAGTGTGCAATCATCTGTAGGACGTGCCTGTCATTGTACCGCCCAAACCCGATACCTGTGCCCTCTCCCGCTGCAGACGAAGACGACTGCTGCACAGGGCCCGATGATGCAGATGTACGAGAGCTCAGTCCGCCAGCGAGAGCTCCCAGCCCGAGGGATCCGCCGAATCCAAAGATGCCTCCTCCTCCGCCGCCTCCCGCGCCGGCACCGGGTTGTCCCTGCTCATCGTAGCCTGACGCGGAGCCAGACCCCGTGCCCTGCACGGCTGAGCTGCTGTTTGATGAGGAGGAAGATGATGAGAAGAAGGAAGCGGGGCCCGATGACGTCGAGGGTTTCGAGGCGAGGTCGGCGGTATAGAGGGGGTTGTCGCGCGTACCGACGATGACAAAGAAGTAGCTCATTAGGGAGGGAGGGTGGTGAGCTGTAAGTCCTTGAGCTTGATGTTGCCTGGCCTGAATCGGGTGTTGCTATTCCGGCGCAAAGGCGATGGGACGATTGTGCTAATATGGTTGGGGCTGTCGTATTACAGTCTCAGTGCATTGTAATGCTTCTCGTGGTCGCTGCCTCTGCTCGCTACGCTATCCATGTGGTCCGTCCACGACGCAACCGGCCAGCCCAGCCCACCCGCCCCACGACTTGCAACGCAGCCGTTTGTTGGCGCGGAAAGCGACGCGTGTGCCGAAGCTCCGTGGGTCCGGCTCAGGCGGTCCGTGGTCAGAGAGTAGCAGCCACTCTTTCCTCCATCCCCTTTTTTGGCGCTTTGGCGCAATCATCGCACAGGTGCAAACAAAACTCGATACGGGCCGTCGCAGTACCATCAAGGAACAGAGGTTCCGAGCATGTGGCTGTGCCATTGACCCATGTCGTCGACTCGGGACATCACGAATGGCCCGGCCTCGAAAGGACGGCCGCCTCAGAGGCAACCCTTTGCCCTTTTGGCTGGTAGCAAACTGGGACGTGGCAGCCGCTTCGGATCTGATCATACCGGCGGCTTTCAGCGACACTGCCGATTGACGCCTTCCTGTACGCATACGGCATCACTCGCCCCATCCAATCCATATTTGACCGGCGGTTGGCAGTTGGCAGACTTCCGCTGCGCGGGGTACTGGGGACTCACAACTTCCGAAAAAGACGACGGGATCCAGCTTCCCGTACCCGCTCCTGGACGTTTCCGACAGTGATCCGCGTCTTGGCGCGTCATTGTTGGTTGCAGCGGCATTGGCCAGCGGCCCGGCCTTGAAAAGTTACCATCCTGGACATCCTCTCGCCCTTGAGGCCTGGCCTCGCGCAGCCGCTGCTACCCGCTGCCACCCGCTGTAGGTAGCGTCAGCGGCAAAATGGACGGAACGACAAGTGGTGTCATGAGGCTGTGCTCTTGGTCCAAGTGGCATGTATGCTTGCCTCGATGCTAGTGCGACCCTTCGAAAGGTTTTGCAGGCGCTGCCGAGCCGTCTCATAAAGGCGTCCTGACAGGTATAAAGGGCGAGCCTGTCTGGCTGCGCCCTCCTGTCTAGCTTGTCCAGTAAACAGCCATCTCTGCAATACTGCCTGCTACTCACTAGACCTCACCCACTGATTCCACTCACGATGCTCTGGCTCCCCATCACCCTCGGCTTCGCCCAGCTCGTCTCTGGGTTGACGCTGCGTCAAACCCAGGCTTGCAACGGCAAAGCCGAATACTGTTCAAGGAAGTATGCGGACATGGTCTTCATAGGAGTAAGTCCTTCATCGCATACCCTTCTTGCACAGGACGTGGAGATGCTGACCGTCGATCATCCTCGCCTCTCCTTCAAAGGCACATGACTCTGCCGCCATTGGAGGAGGCGACTTCCAATTCCAGAACAAGTGCGTCATTTCTTCCTAGCGTTAAGGCCTGTATGCCGCTTCGACCTCACTGACTTGCTGGCTTGGCCATGCGGACTCACACACAGAGGAGTAACAGACCAGCTGAATGACGGCATTCGCCTCCTTCAGAACCAAGGCCATGGCATTCCCGACTGGGTCGAGGGCAACAACCCTTCCAACCTCCACGTCTGCCACGAGAATTGCGCAACCTACGATGGTGGGCCTCTCGAGGACTACCTTGGAAAAGTCAAGTCCTGGCTGGACAGCAACCCCAACGAAGTCATTACCCTCGTCTTTGCCAATCACGACAAGCTCAACGTCGACCAGTGGGACAAGGGTTTCAGGGCGGCGGGAATCCGTGACCTGGCTTATGTCCCTCCCAAGAGTCCCATGGGCCGCAATGACTGGCCCACACTCGGGGAATTCATCAGCTCGGGGAAACGCGTCGTCATCTTCCTTGATGACGGCGCTGACCAAGGCAAGTACAACTATATCCTCGACCAATTTTCGCAAGTCTACGAGAACGACGTGAGTAGCAGCAGCCTCGGCCGCCGTGGCAGTGAGGCGAATGACACGCTGACTCGTACCCGCACGTCCGCGCCGATGTCCGCCCGAGCAGTACAGCCAGACGGACCTCCCCCTGGACTGCAGCAAGGACCGCGGCGACGACCCTAAAAACTCCCTCTTCCTGCAGAACCAAGCCAAAGCTCGCGGCTGGCCGCTCAAGGTCTCCGACCCGGGTGCTGCGTACACAGTCAACTCGGCAAGTGGCTCTAATGGTGTCGTCGAGACGGTCAAGCGCTGCGCATCGGAGAATGGCCACCGCGCGACGTTTGTCCTGGTCGACTTTTACGATGTGCCAGGCTCGGGCGGTGTATTCGACGCGGCTGAGCAACTCAACTCCGAAGGCACATCCACCTCTACGAACACCACCAGCGGCAGCACGAGCACAAGTACCGGCGGCACCACGACCAATACCACGACGAACAACAGCTCGGGCACCGCAGCGTCGGCCAACACGGACCCATATGCCGATACCAGTGCGGCCACGCTCGCCTCTGCCGGCTCGGGCGCAGTGGTCCTGCTCACCGCTCTCGCCTCGGGCGTCGCGCTGGTCATTTGAGTCCAGTCCAGGCCGGTCCGAGCACGCCCGCACGATCGCACGACCGCACGCACATGTAGCATGAAACGACCCTCTGCGAGAAACGACCCTCTACGAGACACGACCCTCTACGAGAAACGAAACGTCCTGATTCTGCTTCCTCTTTCCCGTCCACGTTCCTGCGGATTGTGATCCTTGATCTTGGTCTTCGGTTCCTTGCGGTGACGATATCCCCCGTGTACATACATCTTTCCGAGCTGTGCCAGAATCAATATTAATGAGTACAATTACATGTGCAGGCTCGATTGAGCATAGCAGTGCCTAGGTCTCCTAATCGCCACCGCCCACCTCGACGCCCTCGAGGATCTCCCCGCCAGGATCAACGTCACCACCGTCCTCCTCGCCCCAGCCTCTCCTGACTTCCTCTCGCTCCTCCTGCTTCGCCCTCCTGCGCTTCTCCATGCGCTGAATAACCTTACTTGCACTATTGAATATACCTCCCGTCTGCGCACCGCAGGCAAAGCACTTTGGCGTCTTTGCGAAACGCTTGATGGCGCAAGCAGAGCAGAAGTAATGCCCGCACTTTGTCTGTACAGGATCCGTAAACGGCTGGCGGCAGATGAGACATGCAAAGGGTACTTCTTCCTCTTCTTCGTCTGCGTCCTTTGGCGCGCCAAGGTCCCGGGCGTTGCTGTTGGGCAGGTAAGACGCCTCCATTTGCCACCCTGCGA
The DNA here is from genome assembly GCA_004016185.1 of Quambalaria eucalypti. Taxonomy (NCBI): domain Eukaryota; kingdom Fungi; phylum Basidiomycota; class Exobasidiomycetes; order Microstromatales; family Quambalariaceae; genus Quambalaria; species Quambalaria eucalypti. The sequence goes on from RRYC01000154.1 coordinate 28,644, forward strand.
GATAGTCTGATCGGTCGTGCAAGAATTTGCAGGTATCTCCAAACCCACAGTATCCCGTCTCTTTGTAGTCTTTGCAAACGTCCGGCTGGTAGTCTACGACGGTGACAGTGCGGATGTTGGTGGGTGCCTTGATGGGCCCGCGCTGAGCGTACTTGTTTGGTTTGCTCGACTGCGGCAGGGCAGAGGAATAGGAGTTGAGGCCGCGGTAGATGCCGTCATCGTTTGTCCCGGATGCTGCGGCGGCGTCCTGCTTCTTCTTCTCGTCCTCGTCGAACCAGTCTACCTCGCGTACAGCATCATCGCGATGACTCCCCAGCTTCGCTCCACCAGTGGCACTACCGCCTGCCCCAGCCTTGACTCTGACCGACACGGAAGTGTACTCATCGTCTGACCCTCCAGCCAGATCCAGTGCATCTTCTTCCGCCTGCTGTTCCTCTGCCAAACGCCTCTTCTTGGCTAGTGATATCCCCGTGGACTGCACCAGCGGATTGGACAGATTCGACTTTTGCGCTTTCCGCACGACGGACGGCCCTGCCGCTACCTCGTCGTCGCCTTCGTCGTCGCCGTCGCCCGAGCGGCCACTACGTCTTGACGAACCTGAAAGGGTGGGGCGGACCTTGCCATTTGTATCCCCTGCCGATATTGAGGGCGACGCAGAGGAAGACGTCGAGGAATTCCCAGGACGAGGGCGTTTCTTCTTGAAGAGCGGAGCGGCGGAAGTGGATGCTGTCGGTTCCGTTGCCGGTGCCACAGCGGACTGATTTGACTCAGTGGAAGGCATTGGTGGGATTGCGAGGATGGATGGATGGGTAATCCAAGGCGTGGATCCGTGGTGACCAGGAAGAAGTAGAAGAAAGTTGCCGAAAGTGTCGTGAGTCGTTGACGCCACCCACCGGCTCAACTGGGCTGTGCGCGCGGCTGCCTCCACGTCGACGCGAGGCGGGGGAGCAGAGCAGTGAGTGAAGTGGACCTGGAGAGGCTGTCCAACACACAGACACACATGACGAGGAACCAGTCTTAATGCCCCCCAACCCTTGTCTCATTGGACGACCTTCTCACTCATCTACTCGCCATCATCATTGCGCTCTCGCAAGCAAGCTACGAATTTGTCAGCAAACCCTCCTCTTTCCCTTTGCTGCTGCGGCCCTCGCGGCATGGCGGCAAGACTGGGGCTTTGAACTCTCAACGACAAGGAGAGCAACAACGCATACACCCTAATCACGCCACGCCGGCCCTCTTCACCTGTATTCGCATCGCCACATACCTCTTCTCCAAAGATGCCCCAGGCAACTTCAGCCCTCTTTACACCTCGCAGGCTCGCCTTCTATGGCGCGGCGTCCATCGCAGCAGCAGCTGGCGTCGTCGTACGAGCATTCCGGGAACGCTCCAACTTCTACGCGGCCACAGTCTTCTTGGGAAGGAGCAATGGCTGTATGCTTGTGGGTGACGCAGGGGGGCGCAGGGTTCGATACATACACATCACGCTGACACATACATGGTCCGCCGCCCTTCTACGCAGGTGCTCCTCAACTTTGGCCTCTTCGTGACCCTGATCTTTGGCAAAGTCTGTCAAGCCATTTTCTTTGGGCCGCTGAGGCCAATCGAGGTCGAACACCTATACGAGCGCTCCTGGTATGCCGTCACGGAAACGCTTCTCGCCATGACTATCTTCCGTGACGAATTCGATAGCAGCTTCGTGGTCCTCTTTGGTACACTTCTCTTCCTCAAGGTCTTCCATTGGCTCTGTTCTGACCGCGTCGAGCTGGTGAGTACCAGTCGCCAAAGTAATGCTTCGCGCCGGCGAAAGGCAAAATATCCGCCTCTCGCGACTGAGCATGGTTATTGAAACGAAATACCACACGACCATCTGCCTCCCCTCCCCCTTAGATGGAACAATCACCCTCTGTGACGAGGCTGTTCCATGCTCGTATGATCTCGGTGCTTTGGCCACTCTTCTTTGTCGACCTGTTCCTCGTTGCCTTCGCCATCGAGGTGCTGATCATAGACAAGCAGAGGATGGGGATCATGATCATGTTTGCCAGCGAGGTATGTGTCCCTCACACCCCTTGCCACCACCAACCTTGGCAGAATCGCACTAACCCTCGCATACGTGCACCTATCCCCCCACCTCAGTTCATGATCTTGACCGCCGGACTGTGGTCGACAATTGCCAAGTACGCCATCAACTGTCATGACATGCGCTCCGAGGAACCCTGGGAGGCCAAGAGCATGTACGTGTCCGCCGTGGACCTCGTCACCGACTTCCTCAAGCTGGCCACATACGTGTGCTTCTTCTGCCTCATCTTGACGTACTACGGCCTCCCGCTCAACATTGTGCGGGACGTCTACGTGACGGCACGGTCATTCTTTGGTCGCATCAGAGACCTCATTCGCTACCGAGCTGCAACGAGAAACATGGACACACGTTTTCCCAATGCAACGCACGAAGATCTGCGCAGAACAGATGGAACATGCATCATCTGTCGAGACGAAATGGTCGCTCGCGGACCCGACCCAGCCGTTCTCAACGTCGACGGAGGACTCGATGCACTTCCAGAGGCGCCGCCACCACCACCGCAAGGTGGCCTCAACGATACACCCAAGAAGCTGGCTTGCGGGCACATCTTCCACTTCCACTGCCTGCGCGCCTGGCTTGAACGACAACAGAGCTGTCCAACGTGTAGACGAACCGTCTTCGAGACGGCACCCCCTCAAACCCAAGCTGTCGCTGGTGCAGTTCCGGCTGCACCCGCCGGCCCAGCACCGCAGCAATTCCCAGCAGACCATCAGCAGCAACAGCAGCAGACGGCCTTCCCAGCACCGGGTCCGCTGCAACGCCCGCCGGGCCTTTTCCCGCCGACACCTCAGGGACAGGCAAATGAAGGAGTTGTCCCTGCTCATCAGCGCGAGCGGCTGGAGGATATCCTCAGTCAAGCGCTCGGGAGACCAACGGAGAGGCGGGGAAGAAGTAGCGAGGCGTCTTCACCTCTGCCGACGATGGACAGGATACATGCGGGGTCTAGCAGACATGGACAGCTGGGCCAACCCCCAGCAACGCCGCGAGAGCATGCACATGCGAATGGGTGGATACCGCCGACGCCTTTGCAAATGCAGGATGCACAAATGGTCCTGCCCCCTTGGCTGCAGAATGAGGCGGCTCGGGCATCAAGGTCGTCTTCCCGGGCCCCCACCGCGACTGAGCGGACGGACCGTCAAGAGGCAACCCCAAGCACAGCACAAGAAGCTTCCGAGGACGAAGGTACGCACGAGCTGGAGGATCCGCGAGCTGCGGCGAGGGCCGCTGCTCTAAGACGTTTTGCTACATCGCAGCAGGGTCGCCTAGGCGGAGTATCAGCAGGCATGCGCTCGGTGACGACTCCAGCGACGCTTCATCCTGCTACTGAAGGTTCTCCTAAAGTCACAAATGACTCCGAGCAGCAAACAAAGCCACTTCCCGCCCCCGCCAAGTCAGTGACGTTCGCCGAGCCCACTAGCCCTGAAGCTGCGCCCGCGCATACAGATGACCTCGACACGCCCCTGACGGAGGAGGAGCTGCACAACCTCACTCTTCGCACACGTCGCGGTATTCAAGAGCAGCTCCGCGTACTCAGCAGGGCACAGAATTCCATCTTTAGCATATCGACGGAGCTCACAAAAGCTTTGAGCGCGTTGCCACTCGATGAGCGCGGTTTCGGCATGCAGGGTAGTGGCAGCGCCAGTGCCGGCGAGGAGGGCGGAGTCGAGGCCGAGCGAGCAGCTACTGCACTCGTCCCGGCGGATAGCGACGACGATACGAGCATTGTCCAGAGCGGATCTCGGGACTCGGTAGTCGTCGACGGGAGCGCAGACAGGGACAAGGGCAAGGGGAAAGCCCCCGCTGAGGGTCTCTCTGTGCGCACGGACGCCGATGCGCAAGGGCCCGTCGACAATGATGGTCAGACGGAGCAGGAGCAGGCCGGTCCTGAAGCGCACTCCTGGAGTTGAGGTGATACTAGTCAATCATGTTACTAATCAATACCTTTTGTGTTGTCGGCCCTGGTGCGAGAATCGAGTGTGACTATGACTGTGCAGAAAGGTAGCGCCGCGCGCAGAATCCCGCTCAGAAGCTATTACACGGGTGGTCATTAGCACTAGACTGTGATTCGACAATCTGCCCTGCCCGGTGTATCTACATACCCTTTACGTTACTGCCGCCTCCCAATTCCCATCCCACCCATCCCCAGCCCTCCAAACATGCTAACGAATTTGCCGGTCCCAAAGACACGATTCCCACCTCCTTCAGCGCCGGGCGAGCGCGCCCGATCGGGAGATCCCAGCCCCAATCCCTCAAGGTAAGACTCGGAGGGCGTGGCCGAGCCAGAGGCAGGGCCCGACCCGGACGTAGTGCGGATAGCGTACGGTGCGCGCGATGCCGCCGCACCGGCACTCGCACCCGCACCCGCACCCCCGAGGTGGTCAAAGTTGAGATTAGGCAGGGGCGTGATTGGTCCGCCTGTACCTGTGCCGTCCATGTCCAACGCACTGAGAAAGGACGTCTCGCCCACGTCTTCGGGGAGGACTTCCTCGCTCGTAACATGCATGAAGAGGTCGGCCAGTGCGTGCGTCTCTGCGCGGCGCAGACCCTTGAGCTCCAGGACTTTTTGGAAGTTGGAGATGCTGCGATCGCGAATGACGCGGACGTACTCCCGCACAAAGGGCTCGCCCGTCGTGGCGTTCCAAGTGGAAATGGTGTTTGCGTTGGAGGTAGTGATGTCCTCTATGGGGACCATGACAAGGCGGAGGAGCGTTTCGACGCGGGAGACGAGGCGGTCGATGTTCCGCACGTAGGATGCGCCCATGGTGGAAGCGGCCTCGGAGGGGGAGAATTGCGGCAGGTCGACGAGCATGGTGCGCACCTCGTACAGGTCGATCATGAGCTGCTCTGCCGCGACCTTTCTCAGCGGCTTGAGCCGCAGTACGCAGCTTGTGAATCGCGTCAAGCTAGCATTGACGACGCGGTCAGCCCAGCTGCGTGCATACCGCTTGTTGTCAATGTCCTGTCGCACCACGACGGCGACGGCCTCCAAACTCGCGCCAAAGTCGTCGACGTACTCGGATTTACCGTGCACTTCCTCGATCTGTGCCCAGGGCATCATCGGTCGCATCATCTTGTTGAGTGCTGGCTCCAGGCACAACTCCACCTCGCGAGTCAGGATTTGCACTGACCCTGCAATGAGGCTTTGGAAACATTCCCTCTCCGGCTCAAAAGTGACGTCGTCGGCAAAGTCGGCGTGGATGCGCTCTTTGAGGCGTTGCTCCAGCTGCTGGCAGGTGTTGGCGCAGTAGTCGGCCGTGTTCAGTACGAGACACCACTTTTGCAAGTCGTTGACGCTGGCTCGATTGTCGGTCGAGGTCGAACGCCGCGAGGAGGATACCTCGGGCTTGAACAAGGCAGAACGCAGGACTTCTTCGGCATAGGTGCGAAGATAGCGTCGAAAGACCAGGCACAGGTCACGGAAAGGTTCCTTGTTTGACAGACGTGCGCATTGCTCCAAGGTCTGCCGGTAGAAGTAGAAGAGCTCGGTACTTGAGGGCAACACAGTGTGGTGCTCGCCGGGAGCTGCGGTGGACGAGGGGCCGCCCGCTCCGCCCGTCGTCTGCTCGCCCGAGGGTGGAGGTATCGTCGCCCCTTGGCGCCGGTAATTTGTCATCAATTCGGCCAGCGCTCTGTCCTGAGCCTCGACAAAGAGGCCGAGGTACGGCTCAAAGACGGATGAGATGCTATCTGCAGGGGCCTGGACGGCCATTGTGATGCCAGTGGGTGCCGTCGACGTAGGCTTAGGGTTGGCTGCCATGATCTCGGAAAAGGGGGTATTGTAGCGTTTGCTCGTCTGCTGCTCGTATTCCATTGTAGCTCCGAGTGCCTCGAGTAGAACCGAGACTTGTAGTCGCGCCTTTTCCCGTATCAGGACGCTCTTGATGTCCTCACGAGTGACATCGGCGAAGCGCGCTGTGAGAGCTCTTGCTACGCGCCAGCTCTCGAGGAACCCGCCGGCATGCTCTTCTTCGTGCTGCTTGATCACCCTGCGGAACCAGGCAAAGCGGCGGGCAACATTGTCGAGCTGGCCAGCCTCATCCGTAGCACGGAAGATGCGCCGATATTCCCGCAGCTGCAGACCGCAATACCAGTCGAGCAATGATGTGACGGCGTCGGTGCCAATCGAGTCGAGGGCGAGGGCGGCATCGGGGAGCGACGTTGCTCGTATCGGTGTCGAAGTGCCACGCAAAAAGTACGTCTCGTACTCCTCCATGGCTGCCGTCTTGAGCTGCTGCTGCGCCTCTCCGATTCTCTTCCAGACGGTGGCAACCCTGTCCACGCCCATGTACGACTTGAAGGGGGCCTGCAGCGCCTTGGCAGCTTGCAAAGCTTGCGCTGCCTCCTTGAAGTTGCGATCTCCTGTCAGGACGTCGAGCTGATCTGCTCCCGACTCGAGCATCTGTAGCCGCTTCAAGGCGGTGATACTGCCAACGAGGTTGTTCTTGGCCGTATCGAGGGTGCGAATGTCTCCGGTGATTTCGCGCACCGTCGTCTCGCTACTGGCTGCCTTGGCTCTGATCTTCTCTAACTGGTCAAAGAGGTGTTTGACGGCTAGTTGCACACCACCGGCTTCGGCTAGCCGCGGCGAAACCTGTTCCTTCCGCAATGCTGCCATGAGCAGATCAATCTCCGAGTCGATGTTGGCGAGAGATGCCCTCATCTTTGCTTCTGCTCGATCGATGGATGCAGACGATACAGATTGGGGATCCTGGAATCTCTGGGCAAGTCGGTCCGTGAGAGACGGGGGCCGGCTGTGAATGTCAATCTCATTGATGGCCCCCGCTGCTGATGTTGAGGGCGCAGGGTCAAGAACGCGAGAGATGCTAAGTGCAAGGCCCGGGGGCAGCGAGCTAGAAGCGGCCTCGGTGGTCATGCCGCCGCGCCGATTGGGGGGCCTAGAGGTGATGGATGCAATGAGACAGACACGATGTGAGAGTCGAAGGTCGTGGAAGGTGCAGTAAAGAGGCTGTGCGAAGGTTTCTATCGAGACGTGATAGGCATGTACAATACGTGGGAAGCCTTAACGCCAAGGTCAAGCAAGTGCAACACTCGCGGCCGGCGCTGTTGGGTTGGCGCGCGCGGCGGCGGCGTCCAACACTTGCATCGCACGGCCTGTGCGTCAGTCCGTCAGTCACAATTGCAACCGAAGATGTGGCGAACATCAAGCAGCTGGTGGATTGTATTTCGGACGTCAAGAGAGACTGTCACTCAAGACCATCATCTCTGCGTCAGCATCGGGTCGTCGGATGCTGCTGCATCGACTGCTGCGATAATGCGCTCATGCTTGTCGAAGCATATAGCGTTGCCATACCTTGACCCCGCAACATTATGTGGCTTCTCCGACTATAGTGCAGTCTGACGAGCAGCATGAGCCTCTCAAAACCCCTCGACGAGTGCTTGTCTAGCCTCCGTCGTCGGTAGTGAGCAGTCTGACCCTCGCCGAGAGCTCGTCTGGGCCACGTGGCAAGGACTAAGGCACCACCACTCACTGGGCCGACGTTCGTTGTAATGTCCTGGCCTGTGCTGGACGAGAACCCTCGGCACAAGTTGCCAACGATGGCGAACCCTGGCCTCGCCCTCGACGATTGCGTGCCCTGCTTGTGAGCTGGGCGCGGTCGTCGCGAAAGTTTCCCGCCCACGCTGAGACCCAGACCAAGGGTCTCTCGCTCTCTCTGCTGCTCTGCTCCAGAATCTCACCTGACTTGACGTGCGACTTGCGTGCGCCGCACGCACACTGGAGATCCGCTGCTGCCTCGCCCACCGCGACGCCCGCTCGTCCCGCAGTGGCTTTTGCCGCACGCTTGCCTACGTATGACGTTGTGCCCGCCTGGGAGCGGGCGCGGTTACACAAGTTTGCTGCCTGCCTGATGCCCAGGCCGTGTCTGCGATGCTGCAGCACGCAGTACGCAGCACTCAGCCAGTCACCGCCCGCGGGGGCGGCGAATGAGGCGGTGGGAACATGAGCCGTCGACGAGGGTCCTGGTGTGTCTCAGCAGCGAGCTCCGCGCTCAAGCCACGAACCCACACCACATCCTCCTCCTCGCCTCAGTCTTCAGTTAGTAAGGCCGTGGATTGGATGAATGAATTCGCCTGGGAAGTTCCGGCAAAATTGTAGAGGGCCGTAGCGGGCGCGGCAGCCAGGGACCGGTCCCTCATCCGCCCACCCAGTTTCAGCTTCGAATTCAATGCGCGGCCTCTGCTTCAACAGAAAAGACCCTGGGGGTCGATCGGGGAGGCTCGGCTACCAGCAACCCTGGCTAAATACAGACTGGCAGCCATCATTTGGTTCCTGACACTCCAACTTCCAGGTCTTCTTCTTTCCCTTCGAGACTCCCATTCCACTCATTCCAACCCCATCCTCTCCGCGTCACCTCCACTGACTTGCTCGCTCGCCATGACTGCTGCTCAAGAACAACCCGTGATCCCCATCATCCTATGGTGTGTCCCACGCTCCGTGTCGACGGCCACCGAGCGTGCCTTTATGACTAGGGACGATACCCGCGTCTGGCACGAGCCCTTGGGCGACCCATTCTAGTAGGTACCCACCCGCACAAGCGCTGCCATCGGCGTGTGTGTATGCGCTCTTCTTTACTGAGCCCACCCACTCCGACGCTCCACGCAGCTTCTCCTCGCAGCGACAGTGTCTCCGATACACCGAGGAGGAGGCAAAGTCGAGTGGACACTGGGACTCGAACATCGTTGATGTCATGCAGAAGCTTCTTGACCCCAAGGAGGCCGACAAGGGTGCCAACAAGTCTGCCCCCGTCAAGCACATCTTCATCAAGGTGAGAGAGAGAAAGCGATGGCCTAGGTTACATGGGAAGATATCCCTCCGCTCGCTGCGGCTGCTGACTCGAAAGAACTTGCCTTCTTGGCTGCCACACAGGATATGGCTCAGTACATCATGCCCGCTGACCTCCTCAAGAAGATTCACTCTGGCTCGAGGGTCTACCAGACCCCTGGTACTCCCGGCTCGCGCTCTCACGGGCTCGACCCCGACGCAGAAGTCATCGAGAACCCCACTGTGATTCCCACGGAGCTTCTCCGCCGCTTCAAGCACACCTTCCTCGTCCGCACGCCGCAAAAGGCCGTGCCGAGCTACTGGAAGTGCGTCCAAGAAAAGGCCGCGGGTTTCGAGTACTTTGACGGCGCAGAAGCAGGCTTCGAGGAGCTGCGCATCCTCTACAAGTGGATCTCGAACCCCAACTCCACGTTCAACGAGGCACCTCAGGAGGAGGGGACGACCCCCAAGTTCGCCGGCGCAGTGCAGACGCAGCCCCTGCCCCCGCCCCTCGTGGACGCCTCGGTCCTGCTCGCACACCCGACCGAGACGATCAAGCACCTGTGCGACTCGACGGGCGTGCCCTTCGACCCGGCGATGCTCTCCTGGGAGGCTGGCCCACAAGCCGAGTTTGCAAAGTGGGGGACGTACCACAAGGGCGCAGAGAACTCCACGGGCTTCAAGGCCGAGACGCCCATTACGCGCCAGGCTGCAAAGGCCGCCAAGAAGGCAGAGAAGACGGCTGACGCTACGACTGCTTCGAGTGCGAGCGAGTTTGAGACCAAGAAGGAAGATCTGCTCCCACAGCAGGTCAAGGATACCATTACCAGGAATATGGAGCCCTACAACTGGCTCTTTGCCCGTCGGACTATCAAGGCTCCTTCGCATTGAGTCGGAGCGGTTGGGAGTGCATTCGGGATGACCATCTCATGCGTTGGAACACCGTCGGTACAGAAGTAAAGAGTAAATGCTATATCATGTTTTGCCTGGTGTCTCTCAATGCTCCCGCCACGATTGCCTGCCAGCCACATCCGGATTAAATTACGCCGAATTACGCCGACTCACGACCCTTGCCTTTCCTCTTGAGCTCACCTTCCCACGTCGAATTCCACATGAAGAACCCACACCTGTACTCCAAATCCTGCCCTCCATTCCCTCGCTCATGCCATCCCTTCTCCCAGCCGGGACCCACAGGCCGCGCACACAACCAGAACTTGCGCCCGAAATTCGCACCTTTATCGCGCTTGTTCACAACAAAGGATTTGGCTGGTTCCCGATGGGTTGTGCAGAGAGGCGCAGGTGGAGGACGGAAGAGGGAGGACCAAGCGCTGGCAGCGGCGGGGTTCGAGGCAGAAGAAGTTGTGCCTTGTGAGCTGCTGGGGGCGTCCGGGTCCGGCAGGGAGGCAAGGTATGCCCAGTCGACGTCGTCTTCGTCGTCGCCGCCGGCGTTTGAATCTCGTCGGTTTCGTTCCGCTTCGCCTTCTACTCCACTCTCCGATGCTTCCTCCTCGTCCTTGTCTCTTTTCCGCTTGGCAGTGTTCGTCGGTCGGTGGGCGGAGGCCGCATCAGAGTTGCCATCTTCTGGAGGCGCATCAGGCTGGCAGTCTGTCGCTTGTGAGTCCTTGACTGGAGACTTTGTGAAGAAGCTGCCCAACTTCATTTGCTTGCCTTGCCCTTTTTGCGAGGCTCCCTTGGCAGTCGCCGAGTCAGAATCGCCCGCTTTGCCCTTGCCCTTGCTCTGCCTTTTATTCTTTCGAACAGCCCATCCCTGACCCTGTGGCGGAACGCGGTCCATGCTCTTTTCCTTGACTGAAGGTTCAGCTGCTGGAGTCCCTTCTGAAGGCGCCGGAGAAGGCCTCGGTGGAGGCTGGTATATCTCTCTGTCCTTCAAGGCAGGGCTTTGCGAGGGCGTTGCTGCCACCTGAGATGCGGATGCAAAAAATGTCTTCAAGCTCTTCGTGTTAAACTCGGGCCACCGACTTGCAGCAAGGGCAGGGGCAGTGTTCGCGTTGCTCAAAAGTTCTCGAAAACTGACGACCTTGCCGTCAATGACACGTTCATCGTAAAAATCGACGAATACTGGGCAATGGTCGGAGCCCACCACATCGGCTTGGATACCACCGTGTTTGACCCAGTCCCTCAGACCGGGACTGACGAGGGTGTAGTCAATGCGGGTGCCATAGTTGCTCGGGCGAGCATTGATGAGGGTGTTCCAACAGGTGAACATGCCTTTGCGCTGCGGGAAGTATTCCCGGGCGACATCGTGAAAGGGGCCCCGCGGCTGACAAAAGCCTTCGAACCACGCCCGGGTCGGCGAATGATTGTAGTAGGTCGCGAGCTCTTCGTTGCGCAGGTCGTCGCGACAGTGATCGCAATGGTCAATGGGCTGTCGGGCGATGTTGATGTCCCCGACGATGATGACGTTGCGACCCTGGTCCATGAGCTTGCGGGTCCGCTCATCGACACACGCATAAAATGCCTGCCGAAAGTCTCTGCGTTCCTCGGATCCCATGACGGGGCAGTAGAGGTTGAACAGTACAAAAAATCCGTAGTCTACAACGGTGCACCGACCTTCTTCGTCTAGGCTGTGAAAGATGTCGTCGTCCAGGTCATCCTGGCAATCGCGAGGATAGCCGCCGATGACGCGATCATTGGGTCTAGCCTTGGAGGGACTACCGGCAGAGGGACTGCGGGCATCGCTGCCTATAGCGTATTTGCGCCCCGTGATTCCCACTTCTGCTAACTCGGGGAGCCCCACGGTGTCCTTGTTCACGTAGATGACCGTCCCGCTGTATCCACGCAGGGGATGAAAGTCCCAGAATGACTCCCAAGATGTGTCGGGCATACACATGGATCGCTCCTCGAGAGCTTGCTTACGTGTGAGCTTCGTCTCTTGAAGACATATCACGTCGGCTTTCAGGTGTTCAAGAATGGCCGGCCAGGTATCGAGGCGGAACCATGGCTGGTACGTGCGGATCTTTTTCCAGCCATTGACGTTCCAACAAAGGATCCGCATTGCATCGTGGTAGAGACGAGGTGGGTTGGGCGCAGAGAGGGCCCAGCGGCCGATGGTAGTCCTGAATGGCGACTGTATGCGAAGATTGCGCTCCCTGGCAGAGTGGGGAAGGTAAGAAGACGTCAGCCAATCCCCTTGCTTCAACGTCAATTGTCAGCCCGATGTGGAGCGGGGGCGAGTCACGTGATCTCCCGCCCTTTCCGCCTTTGTTGCTTGGCCCGAGCACACTTGCACACGCGTAGGGCCAGACGGAAGCAGATGCTGCACAAGTAACGTGAATGTCTCCCTCTTGGCCATTGTCCAGGCCACCTCTGACCTCTTCGCAGGCCTTCCCTCGAGTACTGCCTTATTCCCTTCCTTGCCCCGACCCTCGAAGTATCCAGGCTGAAGCTCCTTTTTCCTTGCCCCAAGAAAACCCTTGCCAACCTCCACTTGCTCCCGGCCTCAGGACACCACCATACGATGCAACAAGTGCCATCCCCGCCTGGCGGGATGAACCTGTCATCTGTCGACGATGTCGCTGCAGCAGCATGGCAGTGTGGCACTGACCTCGCATCTGTGCAGAATGTGTTGGTCCCAGCTCTCAAAAGACTGTGCAATGGGCAGCAAGGCAGAGGCGCACAAGTGCTGCTGTCAGGCGCTCAGAATGGCCGCGATCCCTTGACCGTCATCAGCCCAAGCGATAACAGTGCGGCATACGTATATGTTCTGTGAGTCCTAGACTGCCGCTGATGCAAAGTCTCCTCATGTGCTGACCCGCAGAACTGGACGATACCTTGCCGTCCCTCTTTGCAATAGTGCTACTCGTGCTACACAGGCAGTCTCGAATCTGGACGAATCCCAAGCGCTTGTACCTTTCATCGAGGAATTCGCAGCTTCCTGCGTACCTCAACAGGTGGCATTGACTGGCGCAAAGGTCACCGAGCTTGCCAAGGCTGTGGTCGCCCTTGCATCAAGGGGGGCTTTCAACCCTGATTGGACTTTGCGAGTCCTGCACAAGTTGTTTGAGAGTTTCACGATGTCCTACCCCGGAAACTTCACAACGTTGCACCCCGTGCTGGTGAAAGTGAGTGGAGTCGCCTAATGCTTTGTCGATGGGACGCCAGCATTTGAGGACTCAACTTGGCACCTGCTCCTCCACCCATGCAGTATTGCTTATCCATCGGGCAGCCTCAATATGCCCACGAGTGGGCATTGTCCCAGCGGCTGGTGGACGCCAACCGTAAAGTCTCACCGCTCAAAGCCTCAGATATCGTAGAGTACTACTATGCGGGAGCCCAAGTGTACCTTCAAATGCATGCATATAGGGAGGCAGAGGAATATTTGGAGGCCGTGAGTCCTTGCCGGTCTGGTCGCATAGATTCACTTGCGTAACGCTGAAGCTCACGCGGATACCGAATCAATCCAGTGTGTGACCGCCCCAGCACAGGTCGTACATTCTCGTCTAGACGAGGCGGCTAAGAGGCTGGTGCTCGTTCAGCTGCTCAAGTATGGCGAGGTGAGTACACCCTCGTGTCGGAAGGGTCTTGCTTTATGCTAACTGAGGTCAAATCGTCCTTGGCACCGCTACCGCTCCTTGATTCAGCGCAAGCCTTTGCCACATTACACACCCCCACCTATTGTCCGTGGGTTCACGCGGGCCGCCCATCCTTACATAGAGTTCGCAGACATATATGCCTCGACAGATCGAAGCATTGACGCAGGTCACCTCCAACGGCTTGCAAGCAAGCATCAGGAAGCCTATGAGAAAGACGGGCTGCTTCCTTTCATCGGGACACTGATTTCGATGCACGGCTATCGGAGGATTCAGCGGCTCCAACGCACGTTTACCCGACTTAGATTAACAGATGTCGTTAAGTTGCTTGCGCTAAGGCAAGACGGAGAGACCGCTATGCAAGCTGAAGCGCGGATGGTTGAAGACGTGCAAGGAATGGTGAGTGTGGATCTGTGTGCAGATAGGTTTCAGCAGCTTCGCATATAGTACTGACACTCATCGTGCCCCCGCAGATCTCCTCCGGCCAACTCGCGGCAACGCTTTCTGGCTCTGCTCCTCATGTCCTGACCTTCCGACCGGAGGCGGAAACGGCCTCCCAAGCATTTGCTTCCCTCGACTCGATTGCAGCCCTGACAAGAGAGATGGGCGAGCTTGTGCAGTGGAACAGCCGTCTGGAAGCTCAGGAGCGAGACATTGCGCATAGCCACGCGTACGTCTCGAAGCAACAGAGCGGAGCGGCACTGGGGCGCATGGGGCCAGGCGGTTGGTCAGGTGGTCCAGGTGGCATGGATGGTGAGTAGAGAGTGCATGCTATCACTGCCTCGGCGGGCACTGTGCTTACCCTGCGCTCGTTGACTGCTCCTGCGTCACAGAAATCATAGATGTCGGAGATGGTGAGTAATTCCGCATCTCGATTTTCCCTGCCTGTTACGCTCTGCTAACCCTTATTCGCGCATACGCCTCACAGATGCTTTCGCGTAATGGTTACATGCGACAGGGCCTGTGCCAACGAGCTCAATGCCCGTTCAAGCCATAGACCTCTCTCACACCGAATTTCTTTTGCGGGATACTGTGTGGCGGACGGGACTTGCTGGTGCAGAGCAGCTCTTCCATCCACTTCCCCATCATGCGAAGGCCGAGCGGCTTTCGTTACGAGTTTCTCGGGTCTCATGCCCCGGCCAGATTGTGTTCGAGCCCTTGGCGGGCTGATATGCGGGCGGTATCAGGGTACAGAAGGCGCCAGCCTCATGCAAGGCTCTGTTAATCCACACTTCTCGTGAGCATGCCTGTCACTGCAGGCCTTCCATGGTCTTTCTTTCCCTCGAAAACGATCCTTGTTCGAATAGTGAGTCTTGTCAATCATGTCACGCATTCTGAAAACATCGCGCGAGCTCGTGTGCGTGTGGAGCTTTTGATCGGTAGCAATTCATTACAATGTTGAGAGGAGGCCGAGTGGGATGATCTTCGGATGGAGCCGCTGTTTCTCTCGATGTATGCTTGGGGCATCATCTCAGTAGTCGTGTGTATGCTGTCCACCCGATTCGAAAGTCAAAGACAGGAGTGCGCCCAAACAAAGTCAGTTACAGACTTCCATTGGCCTGGCAGATGGCTGATTCGGACTTGAGCTCGGTCGAATCTCAACAAGAGCATCGAAGTTGCCAGATCGAGGCTTGAAACTCACCTGCCCCGTGACCGCAAGTTGCGGACATGGCATCCACCTGCGCCTGCAGGGACGGCCTGCCCTAGATCATCCGTCCAAGCCCTCACGAAGCCAGGTGTTCCCTCAAGCTCTTGCTCCACTCGTCCTCTGTATCGTCGTCATCCCAATTGTCCTCCCAGAGATGGTCTGCGACCGAGTTTGAGTTGCCGGAAGCGCCGCTGCCTGCCATTGTGAGCGATGCAGATGCTGAAGCAGCATTGGTTGCTGCTGCGCTGGCTACTGTCTCTGAGTCGTCCCAGTCTGGTTACATGCGTTGGAAGGAAGAGGCGGTGGGAGTGGCGATGGCGAAGAATTGGATTGGTCAGGGTTCTACTCATCGAAGCACCGAGGGACTACTTGCTAATTCCGTGTCCTGCCACTTCGATGGACTCCCGCTAACTCACCCTGAACCTCAAACTCCTCGAACTCGTCATCCTCGTCCAATGCTCCGAGCGAGGGCAAGTCCTTGTTCGAGACTTGAGCGCTGGATGTGGCAGCCGACTGAGCCGGCTGCTGCTGCCCTTGCTGGGGCTTTGTCGAGTCGGACATGTCTGTATAAGTCTGTATGTCTTGCGTCTTGACTCTGAGTTGGTAATGTGTGCAAGCTATTGCAAAGGAAGACGACGATGTGTGCCTGGCCGTGGTGGGTGCCGCTGGGTGGAGCCTCGCAATGCAATGACGCAAGCCCTTTCCACACCGACGGACGCGACGCATGGCACCTAGGCAGGCAGGCAGCAAGGCAGGCAGTCAGGCAGCGACAGGCAGGCGCGCCACGTGCACGCGACCGCGACCGCGACGCTTCCTCTCCGCCCCGCTCTGGCCCCGCCGCCCCTCGCTGTGTGTGTGGGTGTGGTGGCCCCTCGCTCGCCCCTCGTCGAGACGACGCTAGCAAGCAGGCGTAGCGGCGAGTGAGGACGGCAATTCGCACGACGTTCTTCCTTTCGCGACACTCCACCGACGATCGCACCGGCAATCCGCTCAGCATCTTCCTTGTCGCTCAACCGCCCATCTCACATCTGCATACCTGCTTTTTCGAAGCCGCGCCCCACTCGCTGTCAACACAGCCTTCGCCTTTGACGCACGTCACGCATATACCGCCGCAGATAGCTACAACAACCATCCAACTGCGCCTGCCACGCCACAGCTTTCGTCGTCTCCTGCACCGGCCTACAACCCACAAACTCTTCCGGTACTCAATACGCATACACAGACATGGTCGACGTAGCAGAGCAAGACGCGTGGATCTCTCACCTCGGCGACTGCAAGCAGCTTACAGAGGCTGATATCAAGAGGCTCTGCGAAAAGGTCAGCACAGCGCCACCGCCTTGAATCAATGCTGCATTGCAGATCACCTCCAGGGCTGACTTCCACACGCTCGTATTGCGCCTCGCCATGATCCCCGCAGGCACGTGAAATCCTTCTAGAAGAGTCCAATGTACAGCCTGTGCGGTGCCCAGTGACCGTCTGCGGAGACATTCACGGCCAATTCGTACGTGTCCATTGCCTTCCTTAGCCGTCCGTCTGCTCTTGTGGAAAACGGCGACTGACATCCATTCTGGCCTCCCTCCATCCAATATCGATACGTCACGCGCAGCATGACCTCTCTGAGCTGTTCCGCATCGGCGGTAACTCGCCAGACACGAATTACCTCTTCATGGGTGACTATGTTGACCGCGGCTACTACTCCGTCGAGACGGTGACCCTCCTCGTTGCACTCAAGGTGCGCTATCGTGATCGTGTCACAATCTTGCGTGGAAACCACGAGTCGAGGCAGATCACGCAAGTATACGGCTTCTACGACGAGTGTCTCAGGAAGTACGGCAACGCCAATGTGTGGAAGTATTTCACCGACCTCTTCGATTACCTTCCCCTGACGGCACTGATCGACGACCAGGTGAGTGCGCGCACATATCTGGCATAGCTGGCTCAAGAAGCACCGCATCTTCCCATGCTGAAACATCTGCATCCACTGTGCACCCAACCTCGACACAGATCTTCTGTCTGCACGGCGGTCTTTCGCCATCCATTGATACCCTGGACCAGATCCGGTCCATTGACCGTATCCAAGAGGTCCCCCACGAAGGCCCAATGTGTGATCTCCTTTGGTCCGACCCAGACGACAGGTGCGGCTGGGGGATCAGTCCCCGTGGAGCTGGCTACACATTCGGTCAGGACATCTCGGAAGCATTCAACCACAATAATGGCCTGACTTTGGTGGCTCGGGCACATCAGGTAAGTCACTTCGCTTGCTCTGCATGCTGTGTGGTTCTCTAGTCTCCCCACTGAACACAACACCGCCTTTCTTGCCCTGTCCCTCACCCACGCTACCGCAGCTGGTAATGGATGGCTTCAACTGGTCGCAAGAGCGGAACGTCGTCACAATCTTCTCGGCACCCAACTACTGCTACCGGTGCGGCAACCAAGCTGCCATCATGGAGATAGACGAGAACCTCAAGTACACTTTCCTCCAATTCGATCCAGCGCCGAGGACGGGAGAGCCACTTGTGTCGCGCAGGGTACCGGATTACTTCTTGTAATGTCCGCGTGGCGGGGCCTGGCTGGGTTTCGCTGTATGCTGGCAACGATGTATCAGCCGGTGTCACGGCGGGCATATCCCTACGTCCGCGGCATTGAGGGAGGTAGAGCTAGGAACATTGGGTTGGTCAAATGTGCAATCGTATTGTAGACATATGCGAGCATGAGCAAGTCTATCCCGGCCCAACAGACCGAGGCCTGGCCGAAGGGAAGACTTGCGCAGGACGTATGCGGCAGGGTCGTGGCTCCATCAAAGAGCTCCGTGGCGTCAGCTAGGCGCTTGTGTGAAAACGGGAGGTTAGCTTCATCGAGGACAGACGCAGTTCCAATGAGCCGACGGAGGCGGCATGCGTGCACCTGGCCTGATCAATCCTCGCTCCTTACGGTCACGACGAATCGGGAATTTGGCCACGGGTGTTGCTCGCAACGGAATACCATTACACGGCAAAAGTTACAGGGCCCGCACGGAAGCTTGTGCTGTTCGGCAATACCGTCACCGGCACAGCGCACTCTACGATTTCGAGCTTTGTACGCGCGTTCGTGTCGACTATTCCCGGTGGCACGGGTCCGGCCAGGGAGGGAACAGCGCGATAGGTCGAGTGATACAGGGCGAAACCGTCCTCGTCGGGGCAGGGGTAGATGTGAGGGGGAGGCGGCGCTCGCGTCGCCGAGACAGAGGTAGAGGTAAAGCCAGGGGCAGGAGCGTCCTTGTCGCACACTAGCGTTAGGAAGGAAAGACGTACCACCCAGTGAAGCTTGACGCCGCTCGTGAGGAAATCTGGCGTGGCGCCGCTCGGGATGGGCAGGGAGAAGCTCGCTTGGCCTGCGTCGAGGGTGTTCTCGTGGTGCTCTGCGTGCAGCGTGCGCGTCATCTTGTGCACCCGCCCGGCGGGCAGCGTGGAGAGAGAGGCCTCGATCTCTTCGTAGCTTTCTAGCACGGCGGCGATTCGGACAACGCGAGCTACGGATCCGGGCGAATTGATCGTCACGACGCCCAGGATGGTGTCTCCGAGCCTGTATTTGCTCTTGATCAAAGTCAGAACAGCAGCAATCTGGCCGTCCTTGGATATATCATACGAGACCTTTGAGGAATTCCGCGAGAGCACTTCGACGGCACCCTTGCAAGTATTGGATTCGTCGTCTTCTGTTATCGACAGTCCGGGAATACCGGACCCTCTCCGCGCCTTGGTGAAGCCCTCGAGGACGTCGCTATCGTCGTTTTGCGGACTCGTGAGCCTCTTCAAGGCCTTTTCGAAATCAGTCGGGGCATCGGATGAGGTTGGGTCATTGTCCTGACAGGATGCGAGCAGGGCACGCGTGTAGCGTTTGAGTGCTTGGCACCCACGCTCGGACTCTTCCCTCTGACGCCTTGCCGAGGCAAAGTCCTGTGCGCTGAAAGGGGTCTTGGTGCTTGCATTTTGCCCGACGTCTTCGGCCTTGTCGTCTTCTCGCACGGAAGCTTCGTCACGAAGGAGAATCACCGGGTTCGTAAGATCAAAGTACGGTCGGGCTCCCGAAATGTTGACGTGATTGTAGAGTCGCAAGGGTATCTTGATGAGGCGACTTCTCTGGTTGCCCACTTTTGCTGCTGTTCGTCGCTGATCGACGCGATTCGTGCCGATGACTAGCTCATAATTGAATTTGATAGCTTTGCCAAAGAAGGATGGGGGCAAATCCGTAGGCAACTGCATGGAGAAGCTATATGTCTTGCTCTCGCCTGGAAGCAGTGCCAAGTCCACAGCAAGGACGGAGGGCGGAGCGCTGAACACGGGTATGGATTTGCTGGCCATGGTTCTGTGTCGTGAGTCGAGCATCGTCGAGCCTGTCCGTCTGTGCCGCCCTTGGTATGAGCCGGTCCCACTGCCGATGGCACTTCGCAGATAGGCCGCCCAACCCGTCGCAGCAGCAATGTCGGCGCCATCTTCGTGGCCAAAGTGGCCGCCTCCTAACGTTCGAGGTGTGCCAGGAGGGGCGGGGCTGGTGAGACCATCACCATAGGCGAGTCGACGCTTGACGTCTTCGAATTCGGCTGGCTTGATCAGGGACTCATCAATTTCGTAGCTTCCCGCGAATTGGGCAAACGACCATAGTATCGTCTCGACTCCGGGGGCCACACTAGCAGGTTGCGGAAAGAAGGGAGTGGCGCCAGGTTGAGGGCCCGCAGAAGGTGTTCCCATACCATTCAGTGAGTCTGCAGCCGATGAGATACTCAAGCGACGGTCAGGGTGTGGAGCGCCTCTGCTCCAGTTTGTCAACTGGTCTCTCACGACGCTCTCCATGGTGTCGTTGCGACCCATGCTATAGAAGGAGCTGTTGGGCTCGGCACTGATACCCTTTGACTCGGAAAATGACATGCGCGGAGTTGCAAGACCGTCTTGCGATTGTGCCAGACTGACCTCGCTGGGATTGACACTGTGCGCGTATATCGTGTTTCCGACTATATGCTGTGGAGAATGTGTTGCGACGGCATTGGAGAGCTCGAAGGCAGCACTGAGGTCTTCATGCTGCATCTGGATGACCGACTTTTTACGCGAATGAGGGTGCGAGGGCTGGATGGCTGCCGATGGACGTCGCGAGGAGGCTGAGAGAGTGAGTCCAGGGGTGGTGAGGACAAGTTTGGGAGAGGGAGAGAGGGCGGGTATATGCCGTACTCGAGGTTAGCGATCAAGTACATGGGTCTCGTTCTCAGTGAAACGACTTACAAGCGCTCGGAGGAGTCATAGCTGAGCGGCCAGCGTCCGAGGCACTTCTTTCGGCTTGCCATGCTGCATAGTCTCCCGAGGGGTGACCCTTACCGATGCCTCCTGCCGGTGACCTCGAGTCAGTCAACCCCGCTCTAGGACCAATGCCGCTGAGAGGCGTTGGAGAGAACGCGGCTACACTTGCCGACTTGAAGTGTCTGCTTTCGGCCGCCGCGCTAGGACGGTTGTCTGGGGACCGTGGAAGGGCATTCCTGCCAATCATTCTTTTGCGGACGGGGAGTGGATTTCCGTCAAGATCCAAAAGGTCGTCTGTCGCACCCGCGGCATCTTGGTCGTGGTCAAGATTAAATCCTGCGTAGCCATTTGCACCCTGCTTGGGCGTTCTTGCCTGGCCTTTGCTCACGTCGAAGCTCTGACTCTTGGAATGTCCAAAGGCAGGAGAGGAGTTGTCCATGTGACTGACTATGCGTCGCCCACTGTCGTGCTGATAAGGGTCCCCAAATGAATCCTGGAAGCGTGAGAGAGAGGGAAGCGGTTGCGATGCGGGCAAGGGAACATTGTTGTTGGTGAAGGTGATGAAACAGCGAAGCTCTTCTCCAGCAAAGAAGGAGGACTGGGCGGGCGTGACGGTGACCTCGAGCGGAGGACGGGACTCTCCTGCAGCGGCCATGCTGAGATCGAGCTTCGTTGGCGGGAGAGGGCTGCTATCTCTACCGTCGTCGCGATGGTCTTGATGATGATGGGTTGAACATCTGGAGGCTCCTTGCTGCGACTTCTCACCTCCGAAGATGAGTTCTGTTGGATCATCTTTGAGTCTGGATGTTGCTGCAATTGACTTCGCCCTCGTTGGCTGGCTGGTGCAGTGGTTCGCGACTCCACTCGACGCCTCGCCTTCGCCCCGCATTACGCGCGCTGGCTGGCTCAGTCCGTGCACCCCTTACGCTCTTAGTTGCCTCCGCACCACGCAGTCTTCTCTTGTGTCGGCATCCATTCCCGCAGACATCCCGCAAACAATAACAGCCAACAGCTCATCGATTCGACGACGATCTCACACCATATCCTCAGCGCCATCTGTGGCCGCACTCACTGACAAAGGCTGTCTAGGTGACAGGCTCGTTCGCCACTGCACATCAGCTGCTATCTCGACTGCGCCAATACACCCACAATGGGCGCCCTCCTCTCCATTCCTCTCCTATCTGGCGGCCTAGTCTCTGGGCTCTTCACCTCTTGCCTGACCGGGCTTGCCTTCTTTTGCACCTCTACGGCCGCCTCGGCCTTCTTCAAGTCGTGCAATTGTCAGTCGTCCATTGCCACACGTGTCGGCTTTGCACTCATATTCTGCCTAGATGCAGCATTGGCCTGGCTATCGCTCAATCGCTACATCATGAACAAACTTGAATCTTGGACATGGAATTGGCTTAAGATGGATTGCGAGACGGACACTGGGCGCTGTTACGGCGTCCTTGCCGTTCATCGCATCACTTTTGCCTTGGCCCTCTTCCACTTCATCCTCGGAATCTCCCTCATCGGGGTACACGATACTCGGACAAAGCGCGCAGCAATTCAGAATGGATGGTGGGGACCCAAGCTGCTCATGTGGGCCCTCCTCGTCGTATTGACCTTTTTCATCCCCAATGGCTTCTTTGCATTCTGGGCCAATTGGGTGGCGCTGCTCCTCGCCACGATATTCATCCTCGTCGGCCTCGTCCTCCTCGTGGACTTTGCACATTCCTGGAGTGAAACGTGCCTCGAGAACTGGGAAGAGACGGAATCCAATTTCTGGAAGTTCACGCTGATTGGGTCGACTGGTGGCATGTACGCACTCGTCATCATCGGAACTTCACTCCTCTACGCCTTCTTTGCCGGCAATGGTTGCGGACTCAACACGACGGTCATCAGCCTCAACCTCGTCTTTAGCATCATCCTCACGGCCCTGTGCATCTCTCCGGCGGTTCAGGAGGCCAACCCTCGATCTGGTCTCGCTCAGTCGAGCATGGTCGCAGCGTATTGCACCTACCTCATTGCTTCTGCAGTCATGAACCGTGACAATGAGCAATGCAACCCGATTACGCGCGGACGCGGCGGCCCTGCCAAGACGACGACGGTCGTCCTCGGAGCTCTCTTCACGTTCCTTGCCATTGCCTACTCTACGTCTCGAGCAGCTACACAGTCCGGCAAGCTTGTCGGCAAAGGCGCGGGTAGAAAGGGCGGAGCCATCTCCTTGGACGACGGTGTGCCATCCGGGTACGGTCCCCTGGCAACGTCGCAAAATGGCGATGAGCCCATCACTCAGCAGCCAAGCAAGAAAGACTCGCTCAGGATTCAGGCGCTCATGGCCGCCGTAGAGGCAGGTGCAATTCCAGCAAGCGCCCTAGATGAAGACGATGACGACGACGATGACGAGGAAGAGTCGTCGGGTCAAGATGATGAGCGCAACGGAACCCGCTACAACTATTCTTGGTTCCACTTTGTCTTTGCCATCGCCGCGTGCTATACAGCGATGTTGCTGACTGATTGGTGAGTCAAGTCAACCGGATGAACGGGGAGATTTCAATAAGCCATGACGCTCAGCTGACCACAATCACCTTTACCCCCTTGGATGGCCGTTTACAGGCGCTTTGTGCGACTGGGTGAGGCCTCGCCGGATCCAGCCGAGGATGGCGCACCGGTCGTCTTTATTGGTAGATCCGTCACCGCGATGTGGATGCGCATTGTATCGTCGTGGGTCTGCGTCGTCATCTACGCTTGGAGTCTGGCGGCGCCGGTCCTGCTTCCGGATCGCTTTGGTCTAGACTGAGCGTGCCCCTTGGAAATTGCATTCGCGGTTCAATAATGCTCGTTATCCCCTCTCTGTTATGATAGGTGCTTTGCATCAATTCGATCCTATTCTCCCAAGACGAAAAAGTCGCGATGCCTTCCTTGCTCGGACTGTCTTGATCCTGCACAGCGGCTCCCCTCTTGCCCTCTCCATCTCCAGCTCTCCGATTCCCACTCAGTGACATTCCACTTTTGCCGCGATCCCCCTCGCTCGCCTCTGCCCGCCCTCGCCCCAGACAGCCACAACAGACGCGCTCCCTACGCGGGGGCGACGGCGCTGCACGTGCACGGGTGGTGTGGCGCTCGAGCCAGTCGCGTCGCGCCTGTGTGTTGGACCCGCGGGCGGATTGGGGCGCGGCGGGAGGGGCAGCCGTTGCCTGGAGGGGCAGCCGTTGCCTGGAGGAGACACCGCCTCGCGACTTTGGACGCCCCGGAAACGCACTTTGAGGGAACACTTTCTCTGTCCACCAGTCAACATCGACGGCAAATGGAGGATTGATCCCGACGATTTCCCAGCAGCAATTTTCATCCTCTCCGCTCGACTCTTCCCTTCCCTCTACGACCCCACCATCGACCACTACTAGGAGGATTCGCGTCCAACGGCCCACTCTACCATCGCGGCCAACACTCGCGTCGCGTCGAACTTGTTGCAACACGGACCCTCCGCAAACATGCCTCCTCGTGGAGCAGCGCGAGCACAAACAACGACAAAGAAGACGGCGAAGGCAAAATCTTCCAAGACTGCCGCGACTTCAAAGGCATCAACATCGCGAGCCAAGGGCAGCAAACCGACCGGGTCCATCGCCCGCGGTGACGATGACGACGATGAACAGACGCGTATCCAAAACGAGACGGGACCAATCATCATGGACGACGACGAAGAGGACGAAATGGCATTGCGCTCGCCGGTGAAGCCCGATGCAGCCGCACCTCCGCCCCGGCCTCGTGCCAAAGAGCCCGTGGCCAGGGGCCGCAAACCCAAGACGGTACGGGCCAAGGCGTCTACTAAGTCCGTCTTGGGCAATGCACGCCAAGCCAATATCGACTCGACCGACCTGTCGCCCTCAGACCGAGGGAGCGAAGCAGAATGGGATGAGGTCGACGCGCTCGAGGAGGCTGGTGAGGTAGAGGAGGAGCAATTCGAGAAGGAAGGCTCGTCACGAGGGGTTAATGGTCGCGCAGGTAGGGGTCGTCCCAAAGCCGCGTCCACGGCTTCGCACGCCAAGCAGAAGGTCAAGAAGCCTGCCGCCCTCCTTGACTCTAGCGATGAGGAGGCAGAGGAAGATTCGCGGGTCATGCCCCCGCAAGGGGCCAGAGCCGACAGTATGAGCATGCCCGAGGATCAGATCCAAACGTTTCTCAGCAACTACGATCTGGAGGCCACTCATCGCTTGTCAAAGATCCGCAACCAACTCGAGAGCACCTTGGACCATGCGCGCGCACAGATGAGTTTTTCACTCTCGCGGCTACCTGCACCTGCTCGAGATCTTCCCCTGGACGAGTTCATTGAGCGGTATTCTGCCGACGTCAAGGCAGTGGTTAGCTACGTACAGGGACAAGAGGCACCAGAAGTCGAAGGCTGGGAAGAGATGAAGAAGAAACGGACGAGGGAGAAAGAGCAAGAGGAAGAAGCCGAAAAGGAATTGGAAAAGAGTCATAAGGGGAAAGCAGCAAGACGAGGCAATGCCGCTGTCACGAGCCCAGCTCAGACCAAAGCCAGTGGTCGATCGGTGGTATCCGCCTCACGCACTGCAGCAAGGGGCCGAGGTCGAGCCATCAAAACAAGTACGACGTCTCGCAGCAACCCGCCTTCGCGGGCGAACTCGTCTGTGGCTGCACCCTCTGCCGCGACATTTTCTCCACAATTGGCCACTGCTCCAGCAGCACTTCCGATCCGAGCCTCTTCGGCATTCAAGACCCCAGCGAGAAGTGCTGCCAAATCTGGCAGGCCATCGCGGCTAGCCAAGGTCGGCGAGCTAGTCCAGTTCATGAGCCTCAACGGCAGTCCCATCACCGGTGTCATTGGACCTGATGGGCGCGTGCGCCAGTTCACCGAAGCAGACGATGGAGAGGACGAGGGCGACGGAGAGGGCGAGGAAGTCGAAGAGCTGGGGCCCGCAAGGGGAAAACCTGCTGGTAAAAGTGCCAGCGCAAAAGCTGCAACCCCGGCCGCGATGGCTCCGCAAACACATGACGAGCCAATGACAATGCCATCGGCTCTCGGGACACGCACAGGAGTGCCACAGCCGCCATCCTCGCCGGCACCTGCACGGTCTCGTTCCGGCACAGGCACAAGCGCAGCTTATGGATTCAACACTTCGTCTGCCATTATGTTCGACGACGAATCATCGCCTGTCCGCTCAGGGGCACTGCGAGGCCCAGGAGGTGCAGACGACTCCAACGAGCTTCCCGACGAAGAGGCGTATATGCGCCGAATCATGGCCGAGGAAGCGGCGCGACGGCGCGAAGCTAGTGCAACGGCCAGTGCGAGCAGGCTACATCCCAAGAGCTCTGCTTCGAGGCTGTTGGGTGGCCGCAGCGGAGGGGCTGGTAGTAGCAGTGCTAACCCGAGCTCATCATCTATGGTCCCCAGCTCAGCACCACCTTCTTCACCTGGCCCTGCCTCTTCGTCATTTGGAATGCGTTCCCTGGCGGGAACGGGCATCCGTTCCTCCTCGCCTACCAAGGGACCCTCGACGCCGTCCCGGGCAAAGACGCTTTCCCGGCCATTTGCTTCCAAGACTGCCAGCAGCACGCCACAGGGAGGGGAGAGGCGGACGCAGCGCCTGTCCCTGGTCAATGCACGGGGAGAGACGGTGGACTTGGCAAGCGTCAAGGAGGACGACATCACGAGCGATCAAAAAGCTCATCTTTGGCGCTTATTTGGCAGGTTGGGAATGGGCGGTAGCCCCAAGAAGAAGTGAACGCGATCCTCATCGCCGCGTTGTCACCCTACCTTGCCCGATCTGATGGCCTTTCCGCCCCGCCCCACCTTTCTTGCTAGTCTTGCAGCTGCGCAAAAGCTTTCGTCTGCCTTGTATTTTTTGTTCCCGTCATATCCTTGTTACCCTCATCGTTCTTCATTGCGTCCTTCGGCTCGCAAATGTCCCTCGTTCAATTGCATGCATTCATCCACCCAATTCCCAATTCAGATGTAGCGTTGCGGCCCGAGACGCCAGAGCAACGCAACGCGGGCTCAGACTCACATCTCGCCGTCCAACTTCACTTCTTTGCCGGCAGAACCCTTGTCATTCAAGGCGGTGCTTACCGCCAGCCTCAGTGACACGCCGGACTGCCAGCAAAAGGGGTCGACGCCAATTCAGTCAACACGTGTTTTCCGAACGAGGTGACTGTGCTACCTCGGGACGCCTTTGGCGGCTCACTCCGGCAGGCAGGTCTTCTGGGCCGAAAGAAAGCGGGCCGGATGGAGAAATACATACCCGGAGGGTATGTTGGCATGGCATAATGTGCGGATAGAGGCCACTCGCGGACAAGGCGGTGCGCACGAAGGACTTCAAAGGTACACAGTTGGCCCATATGCAAATGCACCGACGGGCGACGTTGTCCGCCTCTCTGTGTCTTAAGGCAAGATCTTCGCCATCGCAGCGCTTCAACCCGCATCACCCGCATCACCCGCATCGGAACTGATTAGATCGGCATCGCTCCCGGTACAGACTCACTGCGACGTGTGCGAGCGAGGACAATTTTTTTTTCCTTCACCCTCCCCCGTTCCACTGAAGCCGGATTACCGCGTTCCTCGCACACACTGCAGTTGCGTCGCTTTGCTCACTTGCGCCCAAAGCGGCATCCGTCATCTCCGTGACCTGCAGCCCGTTTCCCATCCGCCCCGCTCGTCTCGCCCCGCCCTCGTTCGCTTTCATCCTCTGCTCTCTGCGCTCAATCGCAAGTCTTCGTCCATTGCTTCGCTCTTGGTTTCCCGCGCGTTCGCGACGAAGCTGCTCCTTCCCCCTTACTCCGCCGCCACCGCCCACGGTGCGCATCGTCCAGCCAGCCAGCCAGCCAGCCAGCCGAGGCGCGAGCCCTTCACTCCCCGTCGTCGTGGTGGAATCGAGTCATTCTCCTCCACAAACCACACCGCTCACCCTACGCCCTCGGCTTTAAGCGCCATTAGCGACCATCGCAGTTGAAAACACCTCTGCCCGTCGTTCTAACGGCGAATTTCATGGGGTGTCGCGCATGCACACCCTTCTACCGAAGGCTCAGCAATAGTAGACTAGACTCAGCACCGCATACCGCTCCGCCCGGCCAGGCACAGCGCGCATCCTCCACGTCTCCGCCAAGCAACAGCCAGAAAGCGCCCGTACCTGCGGTACCGGTGGCAACGTACATACGGCATTGTCCCTGCGCATAGACAGACCTAAATCTTGTACACACACGCAACGGCACATACACCCAGGGTGCGCCGAGATCGTCATGGCGCCCACTCCTCCTGCAAAGGGTGCACCTTCGCAGCGAAGGCAGCTGCCGCCGCCTCATGCATCCCATCCTCCCACGGCATCACCTCAGTGGGCAAGCCACCATAGCCGTGATCCCAGTCTCGACGTCGCCTATCGCATGCCTCCGTCCCGACCATCCTCCTCATCCTCATCGTCTGCCGTCCCTCGTCCTTCGTACCTACCTTCGTCTCCACCCTATCACGTTTCGACACCCCCAGCCGCGGCCGCCGGGCACTCTCCATATCAGTCTGCAGCAGTACCACCGCCGCCATCTCATATACAAGGTCAGCACCCGGCTCCTTCCGGGCATGGACCACACACCCAGCATCATCACTTGCCGCCGATACTACCGCGAAGTCTGCGGGATAGCGACCACACATCCACGTCTATGCAGAACGCACATGACTCGCCCTCTGGAGCTAGTCATAGCTCTCGAGACGAAGACAGTAACGGCGGTCGGAATCAGCATTCGGGATCTGCAAATGAATCCGCCGTAGCCTCTGGCAGTGGTGGTGCTGGCAATGGCGGCGGCGGCGGAGGGAAGCGTTCCAGGGTCCACTTCTCTTGCACCGAATGCCATCGACGCAAGCAGAAGTGCAATCGGCAAACGCCCTGCCAGCACTGCATCGCTCGCAAGGTCCCGGAACGCTGCAAGACGTTCCAGCCCGGTCAGGATGATAGCATGGATCTGACAGGGCGCGTCAGCAAGCTGGAACGCACAGTCGAGACCGGCTTCGAGAAGATCCTTCTCATGCTTGAGAACCAGCGCTCGACGTTCATGACCGAAGCTCCTGCCCGCACCTTCCCCGGTCACCCACCGTATAGAGGTCCAGAGGGCGTCGCTCCGCCGCTGCCTTTTGCGCGGCCCAATCCTACAATACCGACGTTACCGAGGACAGCCGGCCCGATTGCCAATCCCAACGCCGCCGATGGCGGTGAGGGCGATGAGGCAAACGAGGGCGCCGGACTCAATGCGTCGGGTACTTTTCACGGCAGTGGCGCCAGCATGGCCATGAAGATAGACACTCTTCTTAGCGACGTGAGCAAGATGAGCGGACGGGAACGCGTTGCAATGCCGGTCCGCGGCAGCGAAACGGGAGACCTCGACGCCGTCATGTGGGAATACGGTGCTGCCGATAACATCTCGGCAGCTCTCCTCTCCTCCCTTCCGGCTCAAGATGTATGCCGCGACCTGGTCGAACACTTTTTCAAGGACATCAACTGGTTACGGCATCCCGTTCCGGAAAGACTGGTCCGACCCGTCATCGACGAGTATATCAGTGGCCAAGGGGGCGTCTTCCCGCCCGTAGTGACGACTGGTACGATCAATGTATTTGCGTGCCTGATGCTCATCATGGCCATCGCCAGCTTGAGCGTTGCAAGCGAGCACTTCCCCAAGGATGCCGGCGCCCGCAGACTAGCCGCACGGCGCTTCGAGTGGGCCGGACGACGGGCTCTCTTGCTCAGCCAGAGCCTAGGCAGAGACGACCTCTTGCACGTACTCGGCTGCAACCTAGGCTGGCGCTTTTTGATGATCGACAGAAGAATAGGTGAGGCATGGCGCTTCTCTGCCAATGCGGTACAGTCGGCATATGCCATTGGTCTGCACAGAGACGGCTCCAAGCTTGGCCTACCGCAAAGGGAGACGGACCTGAGGAGAGGTGTATGGCATGCCATCAAATTTGCAGACCTCGTCCTCGCCATGAACCTCGGTCGTCCGCCCATCTCGGACCTAGATAGCGCCTTTTGCGACACGCAGCTCCCGACTCATGAAGGTCTAGAATACTGGTGGCCTTACGATCAGCTCAAGACCCATCCGGACGCGAAGCCGGGTGTCCCGCTACCGACGATACACCAGCACAACTTCCATCGCAACGAGATGACACGAATCTGTGGCTCGATTGTGGCGATTTACCAAAAGCTTGGGCCTGAAGTGCATCACTACTCAGACGTCTTGGCACTTGATGCCGATATCCTCGATGTACGAGCTCGGCTACCGCACTACTATCAGGTTCGCACCACTCCCGCGGGCGAGGTCTTGTATGATCGCACCCTCGACAAGGACTTTCCCTGGCTCTTCGTTCACCGCTTCTTGGTGTACACAGAGCTCTTCCTCGTTCGCATCAGTCTGCATCGCTCGTACCTTTTGCGGTCTGGTAGCAAGGGTGCAAATGGACAGAAGTTTGCTCCTAGCCGAAGGGCATGTATCGAGAGCGCCATGGAAGACCTTGCCATCCGCAGCGACTTTATTCGCCAGATCCGTGAAAAGTTCGGCCCGGGCAACGTTCCGCTCATCTATTACATCCAGATTGGCACCTACTCATGGTTCAACTCCCTACTCGTGGCATCGATTGCCGCAATTCTAGACCCGACGATGCCGGAGCTGCCGGCATTACGCGAGCAAATTTCCCGCTTCATCAAAGCCAATGAGTCCAAGAAGAACATGGCTCGCGCAGATGAGATGAAGGACGAAATGCGCGACCGCGAAGCCACGATTCTTTCCATGTTTGCTTCTGCCATCGACAAGGCACAGGCAAATAAGTCAAAGAAGGACAAGGCTTCGGAATCTGGGGCTAAGAGGGGCCGTGACGAAGAGACTTCGAACAGCAAGTCATCACGGAAACGAATAGAGAAGGCAAGCGGTGCTGGTCGGGCAGCCGGTGCAAGCGCCAATGACAAGGAGGCAGAAGGATCAGGGCCATCTGAGCAAGAAGGCTCGCGGGAAGAAGCCACCGCGGATGTCCTCCTGGACCTGGGCAAGGGAGACGCAAACGCACCTGCGGGTGCCTCTTCGCAGTCACAATTGCAGCAGCGCACCCGCACGCAATCGACGCCTTCGCAGCGTCATACGATGGTGGCAAGTCCCGCGTCGTCCTCGCCCCTTACTGGACGTACTCCGCACAGCCGTGAGATAGGCTCCCCGATATCTCCAATGCATCCCGAGTTGCACTCCGGTTCGATCCGTACACATCCTCGCTCTGCCTCCTCGACGGCCTTGAGCGCCATCAGTGGCGACTCGCCAAGCTTGAGCAGCAACAATACTAGCTCCACGGCCAACAATGCACGCTTGGTCGACGACGCGCAGGCAGACCTCAACGCATGGTTCCAACAAGAGTTTGCAGGAGGCACATTCGTAGACAATACTTTCACCGACGTAGACATGGGCCTTTCCGATGCATCGATGTTCGGATCTTTCAATATGCTTCTGGGCGAGGATGCCTCTGGGTCGGGGCCAGTGGCCAATGGCAACGCTGGTGGCGACGGCAGTGAGAGCTCGCCATGGGCAGAGGGAGCAGCAGGCCGGCCGAAAGAGGATACCAGAGGCAATCCAGGTGCGGGTCCAGGTGCGCCGCCCGGTTCTGCGCAGATGCTCCCGCCGCGCGAAGCTGGCCAACCGGGCGGAACAACGTCCGCCAACGGCGTGCCAAACCAGAACTACATCCATTGGTCCACACTCCCGCAGCCTGCATGGGGCGACTCCCCCAATGGTAGTCACCTCGGTGGCATGCCCAGTACGAGCAACTTCGGCGGCGCAGCCCCCCCGCGTGGTTTCGGCCCCAACCCCAACCAGGCGCCAAACCAAGTCCCGCCGGGTGCAAATGGCTGGTCTGGGCTTCCTGCACCAAGTGCTGCCTACTCCCAGGGATCCTCAAATGTACCACCAGGCTTCCAAGTCGCTCCCGGCGGCGGATACCTCCCGAACCAACAAGGGCCAGGACACGCTGCGGCTCCAGTGGTCGGAAGCGTCTCCGCTCATATGTCAGGAACAGCCCCGGGACAGGCACCGCAACACCTAGCTGCTGGCAGTGGTGGGGTTCCCGGAGGGTTCGCCGGCTCGGGTGGACCACCTTCCGGAGTGGCGGTGGGGCCCAACGGTCCCGGTGGACCAGGTGGGCCTGGCGGTGCGGGTCAGACGTTTGACCCCAATTTCTGGGCGGAGCTCATTAGCAAGATTTCGTAGTAGTAGTAGTAGCCACAGTCCAGTAGTAGTTGCGGAATTCGAGTTGCGAGTGCGGTAGTAGCCTTTTCGATTGATACCTTGACTGGAGACCTCAGAGGACTTGTATTGCGAGGCTTGTCAGTTTTTCAGTAGCAGTAATTCTAGCATCACCCAAGTCAATACATGCGCGACTGTTGTACATAGGCTCGAGATCCAGGCAGAGATTTCAGGAAACTGAGCTGTGAGCTGGGCGTATCGCCCTTGGGTAGCAGTCCTGTCTCGCGGTTTCGCGTGTAGCTGGCTCATTTTGATCTGAATGCAAGCAAGGCCTGATACTAGTCAAAGGTATGGATAAATGCCTGCGCGATAGTAGACTTGTACGAGAGCCAGGAAGAAGCCGTCACATACAAGGGAGAATGAGGGAAGATCGCAACAAGAGACACGGAAGGTACTCTCGTATATCAAGCCAGTGCCTGCTGCGCTTGCATACACCGCGCGCTGTCATGCCTCGACCTTGCCAAAGGACGTCGAGAGCTTCGAGACGACATTGGCGTTGGTCAGCCAGTCTGAAGAGGTGTTCTCGAGGTAATCTGTCGATGTGAAGGCGGACATGAGTCTGGTCAGTCCCTGACCTGACATTGATGCGGAGACCCTGCCCTGTGATATCTCTCGAAACTCACCATCGAGATCCCGGACTTGCTTCCAGGTACCCTCACTCCGCACGAGTCCGGTGAGGACTTTGATCGTGTCGTCGCCGCCCTGCACTGTGAGGCCATTGGCGTCCAGCGCTTTGGAGTTGGACTTTGTAGCTGCTGCTGGGGGGTTGTTCGATGACGGCGTGGGAGGAGCAGTCACGAGGAAGGGGAGAAGCGCGCTCTGCGAAGGTGTAAGGAGGAAGAGGTTTTGGAGCTGTGCCGGCGGGCGTTGGAATGCCACGTCAAAATCGAGTCAGCCCGAGAAGAAGACAGGGAGGAAGAGCAGTGGGCTGTTCTGACTCACCAAGAAGAGGAGCGACCCGTCGAGCGCCGACTTGCCCTTGCCCTTGGCGGCTTTGTTAGCCTGCGCAACTTTGCCTGCCAGTCGCAAGGTCGAGGCGGAGGGCTCGGAAGCACTGGCCTTGGAGGGCGCCTCGTACACGCCTAGCAGGGTCAAGCCATCTAATGAGGCCTCAATGTGCTGCTGAATCTGCAGGGGCAGGATGGAGGGGCAGGATGGTAAATCGTGCTAAGGGGTCAGCGACCACAAGTCACAAGAGCAAAGGTTTGCCCTGGGTTCGGGCTCATGGTGAGCGACCCTTACAAGTCCCAGTCCAACATCCTCAATTGTCGCAAGGTTCGTCCAGTGGTGAGCGAGCGGTACCACCCTAGACACCGTCGTGACGCCCGAGGAAGCCGAGCCCAAGAGGAAGCCCGTGACGGTAGCGTGCGGGTGTCGGGCAGCGTGGAGGACGAGGAGCGCGTAGGCGTCCGGCGTGATGGCGATGCTTTCGGTCATGTTTGCTGTGGGAAGTGAGGTTGTCTCCGTATTAGTCTGGCGGTGATCACGGCAGGCAACGTTCAAAAAGGTTGGAAGATCATGGCGAGTAAGGCTTCCCCGCTGCACGGGCCAAAGAGCGCAAGCCGGCCCAGCCGTTGCTGGCGCGTCGGAACCGGAGTCGCTGCCTGAGCTCCACGTGTTGCAGGTCCAGTGGAGACCAACACCACCAGTCGGGGGGGATTAGATGCAGCCTCTTCCAAACCTTTGGCAAGGAAACCAATCCAGATCCCCGGCATCTCCTGACTGAGTGCAAATCCCTATTGCCATTCGCCCAAAATGGACCAAATCAAGAGCCTCTTCGAGGGCAAGATTGTGAGCTGCCGTGAGCGCGATGCCGAGCCAGTCGCTACGTGGTTACTCACACGCCCTCTCCGGCTCGCTTTTGCCCACAGGACTACCAAGGTCAGAGGCTTGCTGATCGTATCAACCAGGAGGGCATCGTCATGGGTGCTGTGAGTGTCCAACAAAGCTGCTCGATCATACTTTGACCCACTGGTTCGCTGATTTTATGGATTGTATGCGTACAACACCCGCCTTCTTGCTGCTCCGCCCAGGTCCTCGCGTTGTTGCTGGGTTTCGCTCTGGACTCGCTGTTCATCACAATGTGCTTCTACGGTCTGGCAATTTTCATGGCATTTGTGGTGAGTGACCACCATCCTATTTGGGCGCTCTCCTGCCAGGTCTACATCCCCTGACACACATGCTTCCTGCCTCGTTACCCTCACCTTGCTGCTGATATCCATCACTGCATCATTACAAACAGGCCGTGGTACCGCCCTGGAACTTCTACACGAAATACCAAACGAAGTGGCTTCCGAATCTGCCAGAGTCTCCTTCGGCGGATGAAACAGCGGCTGGAGCTCAAAATTCAGTGGCATCCGCGCAACAAAAGCCTTCAGCAGACGACGAGGGTAGTGGCAATGAAGGTGCAGGGGCGGAAAAGGGTTCAGGCAAGGCTGATGGCGTAGCCTCGGTAGTATCAGCGGCTGCGTCATGATGCTGGTAATCGAACGTGCCTTCTTAATGCTCCCCGATCGCGAGAGAAGAGGCGGCTGCGTGCATCAGAACCAGTACCGCTCGAGGATCACTTGTGGGAACGGGCCCGACTGCATGTCGTCCGTCCCCTCGCGCTCAGGAAGGCACGGGCGTGATTCTCAGAGGAACCCGCGGAAGGAAGCAGACTAGAGCGTTGGAAGCGACCCACAGAGGCCTCTTGTGCCTCTTGTCCTGGACACATTCCCTGGCGGATATATGCTGACCAGCGGGGTATAGTCGCTCGCGATGGCGTCGGACTCGATGCTGCTACTTGAGAGAGAATGACTACCTCATGTGAGGATGGCTGTACCGCTGCTCCACTTTCAGGACGCCAAGGAGCTGCTGCATTCAGCCGGAGGCGGCCGGTCGACATTACGCGTTCCCTCCTGACGTCGAGGAGAAGCCCGGACTCCGAGCGTACAATCCCCACGCCAAACCCTACGATGGTGGGGGGGTGAATCACGTGTGGAGAGTTTTGGGCGTCGGGGGAGCTGATCCTTGCATCGCTCAAGGTGCATCGACGCGACGCCGAGCAGATGCTGAAGCGAGGCGTCGACGTTGGGAGCGGACTCACTAAGCGATCGATGTCGGATGCTCAAGATTCTACTTAGGTGAATGTGGTCCGACGACCACCAACACCTTTTGCCTGTCTTCCTTTCGCACTTTCCCTTCCTGTCGCATTGTATCGTGTTGCAGTCGCATGTGTGGCATGCCGGCAGGCCGAAGCTGCAGAATCGCCGGCAAAGACTCGAAGGTTGTTGCAGGCGGGTGCGGGCAACAAGAGCAGCAACAAGCACGGGCAGCACCGCGTGGCGCGTCTCCGACGCCACCCACATCTCCTCTTCGCTCGGCTCTGGTCTGCCTGCCTGCCTGCCTGGCCGCACAGGCACAGTGACGCCGCTGCCCGCTGCCGACGGGAACAAGAGGCCGCCGCTGTGACAGGTACTGCCCGCTTGCGGCCTTTTTCCACAACTACCCAGAGGAGAATGCAACGACGTCTGATAGAGGGTTGACTCTCCTCCCGACGCCACCAAAATCGACCGCCGGTCCTGGGTGGGCAGGCAGATCTATTTTCTGGCGAGGCGGCGAGGAGCGAGCGAGGCACAGCGCCAAAACATGTGAGAGGCATCCTGCTCCTTCTCCCGCCCCGCTCTCCCCCACCTTTCCCCAAAGCCAATGCCGAAGATCTTTGGCGCCATGACTTTTGCCTGAACCTTGTCGGTTCGCGAGTCCACCGTCACGGAATTACCGCCAGGGACTTCTCAAAGCCCGTCGTCTTGCGCTCGGGCCGAGGCCGGTCTCCTCGATGGCACAATAGTTCCCAGGGCGGTGCTGTGATGAGCAGCAAGGGACCTTGCACTGTGCACTGGTTTGGGTATAAGAAGTCGCCTCTTCCCGTATTCAAGGTGAGCCACGGACGCATCCCACCATTCATATCACCCAACCACCACTCGTCTCCAGGATGAGGATTCCAATTCTCTCCACGCTGCTCGCGGGCAGTGCCTTTGCTGCGACGGCCTATGCAGCCTCCTCCTCCCTCGAAGACGTGTGCACGTCAGACGCCGTGACCTCAGCGCTGCCATCTTCCGGTGACCTCCCGCGTGGCGTCAAGCTCGACACTGACTCGGTCAACGCCACTGTCGTCACCAACTACACCGTCGCTGCCGACAATGCCTACCCTGGAGCATCGGGTCTGAGCTTCTGCAACGTCACCTTCAACTACTACCATCCGGAGCTCAACGACACCATTCAACTCCTGTACTGGCTTCCCGCTCCGTCCAACTACACCAACCGCTACCTCACCGTGGGCGGTTTCGGCTTTGCCATTTCCGAGGGCACTGAGCTTCTCCCTACTGGTCTCGTCTACGGCGCTGCGACGGGTACGACGGACGGTGGCTTTGGGTGGGGCACAGAGCTCAACGAAATCATCTTGCGCGCCGATGGGGTCATCAACCTCGAGTACCTCGAGTCTTTTGCTTACAAGTCCATTCACGAGCTCACCGTCATTGGCAAAGTCTTTACCAAGAACTTTTATGAATCGGCCACGGGCTCGGACAAGCTCTACTCGTACTACCAGGGCTGTTCCGAGGGAGGGCGCGAGGGCTTCAGCCAAGTCCAGCGTTACAGCGATCAATTCGATGGCGTCGTCATCGGTGCGCCCGCCATCCGCCTTCCCGTAGAGGACATCATCCAGGGTTTCCCCTCCGTCGTGGAGACCACGCTGGGGTATGCTCCCCCTCCCTGCGAGATGGAAAAGATCATCAATGACACCATCAGCGCTTGCGACCACCTCGACGGACGAGTTGACGGCGTTGTTTCTCGCACGGATCTGTGCAAGCTGCACCACAATGCGACCAAGAGCGTCGGCAACGCATACTACTGTGCTGCATCCTCCAGCTCCGGCGGAATGCGCCGCAGACAAATGTCGGGCGGCAGCTCCACGCCTGAGCAGTCCGGAAACGTCACAGAGGCCGCAGCCAAGATTGCCAATGAGGTGTGGCAAGGGATGCACGACTCCGAGGGTCGCCTGGTGTACTACTCGCTGCAGCCGAGTGCAGACTTTGGCGATGGCGAGACGAGCTACAACAGCACGACGGGCGAGTGGGAAGCTTCGCTCAACTCGTTCGTCGTCGAGTGGGTGAACCTCTTCCTCAAGGAGGAGAATGCCTCGACGCTGTCCATCGACGGCGTGACGTACGACACGATGCGCAAGTGGATGGTCGAAGGTATCCGCAAGTACCCGCAGCTGCAGACGACCTGGCCGGACCTTGAAGGCTTCAGCGAGAGCGGCGCAAAGATCATCCACTACCACGGCGACGCCGACCCCGGAATGGTACCCGCCAGTTCCCTCCTCTACCAGGACCAGGTCCGCAAAGTCATGTACCCTTCGCTGTCATACAACGAGAGCTACGCCCGCATCAACGAGTGGTGGCGCCTGTACCTCGTGCCTGGCGCGGGCCACTGCGCGCCAAGCACCAGCATGCCCAATGGGCCCTTCCCGCGGACGGTACTCGGCAGCGCAATCGACTGGGTGGAGAATGGCGTTGTCCCGGAGAAGCTCAACGCGACGGTCCTCTCTGGCGAGCGTGAGGGCGAGGAGCACAAGCTCTGCACGTGGCCTCTCCGCCCGCTGTGGCACAACAATGGTACTGATATGGAGTGCGTCTTTGATCAGCAGTCCATCGACGCGTGGCTCCCTGAGCTTACGTCCATTCCTATTGATATCTAGTTGTCCACGCTTTCTGAAGCCAGTCGTGTCCAGTGTACATACAATCTCATCTGATTCGCCACTTTCAGGCGCAGTGGCCGTCGCGCAAATTAGGTCTATGCGTTGTGTGAGCAGTGATTCTTGACTCGCATTCAGGACAAGGATGGACAAGGGCGGGCATGAGTATCGAGTCAGGAAGCTTATTGGTATTATGTGCAATGTGCAGAGGTCCTTTGCCCCATGCGCTCAACCTCCTTGTGTTATGTACAGCGGCGGTCAGCCGCATCAGCTCTACTGTATCTGCGCAACGTCCAGACCAAGCAGCACCCGCATCATCTCGTCAGACTCCAGCGACGCTCCGTCTGCCTCTTGCGCTGTGCCGTTTTGCTGGGTTGCTGGGTCTGAACGCTTATCGACGACTGCGCCCGAGGCCCTCCTCCGCATCTCGAGAAACAATGCCTCTGCACCTTGCAGTACCCGCTCGACGTCCATCTGGCCGCCTGATGCCAGTCCTTGAAAGTATTGCAGGACCTCGTCGAAGCAATGGAGATACGCCAGCGTGGGTCCGCGGTGAGAGACCAAGATGGAGAGGCAGACGAAGAGGTGGAAGTAGGACGTACGTCCAGCGTCGACTTGCAGGACGTCTGGCGTGGTATCTGGAGTTTGTTCTTCTCCGGTGACGGGCTCGATAGCCCAGCAAGCCTCCCAGATGCGGCAGACTTCCTCAAGGCCAAATTCCCGCTTGAAGCGCACGAGCAGCCACCGGAAGCAAAAGAATAGGTGAAGAGAGTCGGTCATCTCCAGGTGAGCATAGAGCTCTGGGTCTGCGCGCCGAATCAATGCTTGGAGTTGGAGCAGTTGTGTCTTCATGCCCTGTTGAGAAGAGAGGAAGTTGGAGCGCTGGTAGTGCGGAGAGCAATATGGACAGTGGGGATGAGTGACAGATTGTTGATGCAAGTCGAAAGTGGAGGAACTCACCATTCTCTTCATGAAGCCGCAGAAGCACCAGAATGCCTCGCTCTCATCCGCATCACAGACAATGTACAATGGTGCGCACAAATCGCTCATGCCTTGCACATACCCTCCAAGTTCGGACGTATCAATGCGTCTGACTTTCCGTTTTGCGGACGGACTGGTGGTGTCTGCGCTGTTGGCATCATCCGGCCCGCTGAGCGTGTCGTGGAAGGTATATGTGAGTAGAATTTCTCCCAATGTCATAACGTGGTTGTTCGCAGAGTTCTGCTGGCCCGCTTGACGATCTTGCATTCTTCCGCTAAGCAGGACGGAAGCCTCTGGACCCGCGTCGCCCGTTGCATCGCTGGGGCTGCTTGCTTCCTCTTCCGGTACATGTCGAAACATGGGGTGCTTGCGGTCCGTCCGCAGACAGTCGACGCGGATGCGGTGTCGTTGTTCTACGACATCGTCGCGCTCCCTGAGCGCCGCCGCTTCAGCTTCGCTGGCGGCGCTATCAGAGGGTTGCTCACTTGGAGGCAGAGCGGAGGGTCCAGCCCAGATCGATTTGAGTCTGTAGTATTCCCGACGCTTGGCTTCCCGGTCGTGAGCTCGAGCCTCTGCGCTTGCATCCCATGGTGCGGCGCCGAGTAGTAGGGGCCAGGCGGACCGGCGAGTCTCGGCGGCCAGTCCGCGCTCAAATACGCGGGCTTTCATCTCTGAAAAGGGAATTCGTGGTTTCCCGTCGGCCTCTTTGTCGAACCAGGAGTCCCACTCTTCCGGACCGATGCCATCGTACTTCCGTTTACGACGGTGTGAGTCTGCCTTGGCCTCTGGGAAGGCATCGAAATCTAGGACCTCAAATACTCCCAAGCCACCTACTTCGGTCTTGACCGCCGAGCCAGGAGCCGACGACGAAGGCGTAATGCTAGTGGAGCCTGCCTTGCCGCCAGACCTGCGCGCTGCTTCTTCCTCTTCTCTCCTCTTGTTTCGCTCGCCCTCCTCCGCCACCAGCCGCGCCCACTTGGCAAGGTAGACGCGCGCCGAGTCATACTCGATGACCCCTGCCTTTTGGCTCAGCTTCTTGACGTCTTCGGGGCTGTCAGGGACAGAGCTGGGCCCAAAGGGTCCCAGTGGCCCCGCATGCGCAAAGGATTGTACGGCGGCAGGTAGACGCGAGGTGTATGGTCTCCCTGCCGGGTGAGAAAGGATTTGCCGCGAAGCATCTCGAGCGGAGCGTGTGACGTGAGAGAAAGAAGACAGAAGAGAGAGCCTCGTATTCTTGGCCCAAGAGGTGAGGGCATCCATGCCCGGTGGGTCACCTGGTTCGTGGTGGTATCGCTGACTGTGGCGCATGGCTGCTGACGGATAGGTAGGGGCGAATGGGTCGTCGGGAAAAGCAAAGTCGGTGTTTGACCCTGAAGAAGGGCCTGCAAACGAGGAGTCTCCCTGACCAGAGGACTGTCCATTCCGATGAGAGTGGCTGTTGATGCCATCCACCGCGTCATCGGCGAATACAGGGGTGCTGTGAAATTCAAGGTCGGGCGGGGTCGGATTAACCAGAAAGACGCGATGGTCGTGCACAGAGCGATGGACAAAGGCGTATTTTCGAAGATGCTGGATAAGCTCGTCTCCTCCCCAAATGGGTGGAGTGCCTGGACCGTTGCCACTGCCTGGAGCGGTAGGAGGATATGTCGTCCCTGGGCCCCCCGCTGCCGGAGGATGAAGGGAAGATGAAGATGGTGAGGGCTGCTTGTACGAGGAGGTTGGCGATGGGGAGCCTGACGCTGAGGTAGAAGCAGGTACGGCAGGGACGACTTTGCTGGCGCGGATCATCCCCAGAATGGTACTGCGACTTTCGTCATCATGGAAGTAGAGGGGCGGTAACGTGTCCCCTCCCACGAGTGAGAGCATCATAGATCCGTACCAGTTCGATATCGTAGGCGGAGCCATGTGGACGGCATAGATGGCGCCCAGTGAGTGCGAAAAGGCGTATGATGCAGGGGATCGAGGTGAATCCGCCTCACCGGAGGAGGCCAGCGGGGGAGGTTGTACAAGGATGGACTCATCCTCGATGAGCTCCCTCATGCGCAGCACCTTGCCACTGTGGTCATCTCGGACGAAGCTTTCGAGATTCTCCTCGCCTCGCTCGCCGGGTCCTTCTGCCTCGCGTAGCTCGACATCCACGAATTTGGCCGTCTCGCTGCGGTCTTTGACCAAGTCCTCGGGTAGCCAACTGAGGACGATGGAGGAGCGGTTGTCAATGCCAGGGGGAGGTGAGGATGAATCTGACGTCGAAGGCTTGCTCTGAGGCCTGCGTTTGATAATGGCGAGGTATCCTGGTACATTGTCTTTGGCATACGGGGTAGGATGGAGGGTAACGCGAGACTTGGAATAGAGGAGCTGATATGCCTCTGCCGAGTGGCTGGGCGAGGAAGGCCCTGCTGGCACGGCCCCGGCTGAATCCTGCGGCCTTGTGTCCTCGCTCATTGAGGCGATTCAGGTGCGACAAGGTAGGAGAGAGTCCTTGAAATTGTCCAGTGATCTTCCAGCCGGCGAGATTCGATGTACGTTGCTTTGCCTCTAGGCGTCAAGTCAGGAGCTAAATGCAGGCGCTGCGCTTGCGAATGCGGCGGGGGAGTTGGCGGTTGGCAAGGATGATGATGGCTATGGCGCCGTTAGCAGACACGGACCATGTTTCCCTGTTATAAAGGAGAGAGAGCGTAAGGCTCACTGGAGACATTGACTTTTCGCAAGCGGCCTGAATGCCCTTGCACAGGCTCAGTCGACGCTCAGGCGCTCTGTCTTCATTCCACTTGCAAGCCCGCAACCTCGCCAAGTGGAGCTGTGCTCAAGCGAGGATGCACGCACAGGACACCGCCCTCGAAGCATACGCGGGCCGACCGGAACCGAGGCCAAGGCGCTTCTTCGACTCCTCTCCCAACAGCGCATACAGCCATGAACACAATCGGAAAACAATCAGTCTTCTTCCTGAAAGAGCTAAGGAAACGGGCATAGAACGGTGACTACACGGGGTTGCTTTTGTTGAGGACCACAATCGTAGATGCGCCGATGACATAGGGTGACCAGATGC
Source organism: Quambalaria eucalypti (assembly GCA_004016185.1). Lineage (NCBI taxonomy): Eukaryota > Fungi > Basidiomycota > Exobasidiomycetes > Microstromatales > Quambalariaceae > Quambalaria > Quambalaria eucalypti. The sequence continues at coordinate 69,987 of RRYC01000154.1, forward strand.
AGGAATCACATGTCGACTGAGGATAATTCTGGATTGGCAATGACGAGAGTACAGGGACGGGGAATCATCAGGGAGCGAATGGTACACAGGCAACTCTGCGTAAATAGACATATACAAGAAGACGCTTCGGCACAACAGGGATTGACGGCAACCGCGAAAAAAATGTATCACCTCATGGCAATTTTTGCAGTGGCCACTGGGCACAGGCTGCTCTAGGCCCAGTCCATCAGAGGGCCACCGTTTTGGTCCAGTTGGTGCGGTGTGTGCTGGAGAAAGTTCTGCTGCTGCTGCTGCTGTTGTTGTTGTTGTTGATGATGATGATGGTGCTGCTGCTGTTGGTGGTGCTGCATGCTTCCCACATGTTCCGCACCCCCACCCAGGACGGCATGTTGATGGGGGAACATCATTTGCTGTGGTTGCTGACGTGCCTGATACTGCGATTGCTGCATCTGTGCGTACATTGGCGCAGGCGGCATGATGCCATTGGCTAGCAGCAGGGTCCGCAGCTGGTCCACTTCGGCGCGAGCTGCGCCCAATGCCGCATCACGTCTGGCGAGGCGGTTGCGGAGGCGGATAATCCACTCATTGGAGTGACGCAGAAGTGCCACCTTCGAAATGGCGCGATTGGCCGTCTTGGAGTACTCTGGGTCCATGACGTCGGCGCGATCAAAACCTTCTGCCTCTTCATCTTCTGTCAGCCCATCAGGCCCGAGGTAAGAGCCGCCAGGCGCATCCTCGTCGAGTGTGATGGGCGGCAGCATGCCACGCAGCTCGTCGAAGCAATACTTTAAGCTGTCCCGACGCTTCTGTTCAGCAGCTTTGTGCGAAGTCCTTCGAGAGTCGGGGGGGCCTGAGAGGTTGGCGTTGGCGCCTGACTCTGTGCCGTTGCCATTGGCTGGGCTGCCGGCTTCTTCATCGTCGTCTTCGTCCCGAGCATTGGTAGCAAATGTGACTTGGTTTGCTTTACCTTTACCTTTTGCACCCGCCTTTCCATTCACAGATGCATCGCTGCTAGCACTGCCGGATTTTGACTCAGACCTGTTCCTGGCAGTGTTTCGCTTGGTGAGCGCATCGCCTTGGACTTGGCCAATGCCCATGATGCTTCCTGGAGTCAAAGGCTTGCTGTTGTCACCGACTGTGCTGCTCAGATCGATTGGGCTTGGAGTCGAAGCCGCACCCTCCGAAGGAGAGGCGTCCATCGGCTTGGCCGATCCGGACAACAGTGGGGTGAAAGCAGAGACGGAGTAGCGAGCAGCGTTATTTGCATGGCCGTCGCTGGCCCCGTTGGGCTGGCTAGGCTGGCTGATCGAGCGCGCCCGTCCTTGCTCGTTTGTGCTCTGACGACGGGAAGATTGCGTACCGGTCGGTCCAGGAAGGATGGCAGGGGAGGCCTGCGTAGAAGAAGCGGAAGCATTGTCCTTCTTACGCTTGCTGCTTCCCGTCGTCGGCTTAATGAGTGGGCTGGGCCGACTTCGGTTTGCGCGTGCCTCTGCAGTGGTTGATCTGTTCTTCCGGGGCAAGGGACCAGGCTTCCCAGTCAGCGCCAGAGGAGAGGCCAAAGGCGTGGTCGATTTTGGCTTCCTGACACCGCTCGGTGGGTAGTAGTTGGGCTGCGGGTGCAGTGCCGGCGAAGTGAGCGGAGAGAAGAATTGATCCGTCGACGTTCCAAGACTCATGTTGGAGAAAACACTGGCTGGTGTCACCGCCGGCGACTCAAGTGGTGTAAAGGAATGTCGGGCATCCCAGGGACGACTTTCTGCGCTAGTGGTTCCAGAGCTGGAAGAAGGGCCGGCTGAATGGTTGACGCCTGGAATATTCAGCGGCGACATGAAGGGCTGCGCAGAGTTCCCGCCTGCCCTATTCATAGTCGTACCGGTCCCAGCGTTGTTGAAAGCGCCGGATGCTGGAGGTGTCAAAATTCCGTACTGAGCTAATAGATTCGGGTCGGTGAGGAGCTTCGGCAGAATGTATGGCGCGTCTCCGGAGTTTGACAGCGGTGCCTGGATCCCCCCGCCAAGGAGGCCGGAAAGGAGTTGTTGGGCCTCTGGGCCAAGCTGGGAAGCGCTCTGTCCAGAGGCGTTGAAGTCCGATAGCGGCTGGCCAGCCTGAAGTGCGGAAAGCAGTTGCTGTACAGAAGGCGCGGAACCCTGTATGTCCTTTTGCTGCTGGCTGGGTAAATGCTGCATCCTCTGCGGATTGGCTTGGGCTCTCTGCAGTGCTTCCAGCTGTTGGCGAAGAAGCGCCGTCTGGAGGTTCTGCAACCGGTCGGATTGCTCTTTCTCAGCGAGCATACGCTGAATGTCCTGTAGGTTGACTTGCTGGTTGTTTACGGGTCCGCCGACATTGGCAGGCTGTTGCCGAGAAAGCAACCCTCCTTGAATTGCGGAAAGCAATTGTGACAGGTCCGACGCAGAGGTCGACGAAGAAGGGTCTGACTCCGACCGTTGCTGTTGATGTGTGCTCGAATGCTGCTGGGAGTGGTGTTCTGCAGAAGTCTCACCGGTGGCGTAGACGGACGAGAGGGAATGCGGACCACTGACCTGACCCGACTGGGGATGCTGAGGTGCCTGTTGGTGATGGGAATCCGGAGATCCGTGGATAGCCTGGGGATGTGCGAGCGACTGGTTCCGTGCGTCGGTGGCACTGACTTGACTTGCCGAGCCCTGGACGGATCTGTCGAGATTGGTCGGATCTGCTGCTTCTGAGTTTGGTGCAAACAGACCCAAGTCGTCCATGGACGAGTGTAGACTGAACTCCGAGAGGTCAAAGTCTATGCCACCACTCTGATTTGTTTGCCCCTGGTGGGGATGCGGAGATGATGTGGCGGAGGCCATGATGCGGAATGCCGGATAGGTCACGGCTGATAGGCTTTCTCTATATAGGCGAAAAGGGCAGTGGGCCGTGGTGCAGGCACAGGTCCGTCACTAAATATCGGGGTCCCGTGTCGCTCTCGTCTGAGGCGGCGGGTGCGGGACGCCGCTGTGAAATGCGGGGGCGGCACCTAGAGCGTGTGCCTGTATGGCCTAGCTGAGTCGAAGGAGGCAGTTCCCTTGAGGCAGCGACACGTCGGAGCAAGCGCGAGAGCTATTTGCTCGGAGCGACGACAACGTCGAGTGTGACGCCCAGAGGTGTGTGAGTGGGCGCAGCAAAAGTGCTTGAGTGCAGAGTGATCTCGCCGCGACTGAAGTAAAATTGGTAATTTGAGGGGGCAAAGCAAATGGCTGAATGAGGTGAACTTGGCTTTGCTGCCGCGGTCGTGAGTAGAGGGCTGATTGCAGAGGCCGAGGTCCCAACGAGGTCCCAACGTGCTACTGAGGCGGGGGGCAGCGAGCTGTAGGATAATCTATGTTGACGGGGCAGCGATGGCAGTGAGGGCGACAACTGGCGTCTTCTCGTTTTTTTCTGTACGTATTTTGGGGGCGAGGAAGAAATAGGTAGAAGAGGTTTACACGCCTCGATGGAAGGTGAGAGATGTGCTGTGGTGGTGCAAATGTGCAAACGCTACAGTCTGAGACGCGAGCGGGGATTGCTTCGACTCAAATTCACAACTGCCTTCCCCTCTCGCTCGACACGACTTAGGCCGTGGGCGACTCGAGCGCGACCAAACAACCACTTGTGCCTGCCTTCTGCCGTCTGTGATCAACCAGATGCCAGATTGTCCCCGACGTCACTGAACACAACGGGCCTCCCGCCGCCTTGAGGCGTATACCGAGCCTTTCCGGGCTCCGGTAGGGCCTGGCTGAGTGGGCAAATAACGCGGCGGGGGCGGCGGGAGGCGGCAGAGGCGCAGGTACGCACGGCAGAGGCGGCAGGGCAGAGCTAGTTTACTCTCAGCCTCAGTCGAGGGCAACGCGCTTGTCCGCGTCTGTCCGCGTCTGTCCAGGTCTGTCTGCCCGCCCGCCCTTATGCGACGGCGTGCTTGCCCTCTCGCCGGGCGCCTCGCCTGTGCTCCCCGCAATCAGTCTCCAATCCCGATCATGCCCATCCCCCATGAGCTCCGCCGGACACCTCCGTGTCGGAGAGTCCTCTTGCGCGGAAACGAGGACAAGCTCTGGTACCTTATGTAGGAGGGTCGCGGGACAATGCTCCAGTCTATTGTATTTTTTCGCACATCAGCCCGGTGAGTATTCGAGCTTGTCGAAGGGCGTCTGTGCCTCCCGTCGCCGCCCGTCGTGGTCGCGTTTGCGGTAGGCATACTTTCATTTGCGCTCCTCGGGAGCAACATTGTGCAACGGTTACACTACCCTCCTTGTTCACTCGGGCTACGCTGCACTCTTCGCGACTTTTTTGATGCACGGTCGTGGCCCAGCACCAACGCCGTCTCGCTGCCCCAGAGGTCTGGCACCGCCAGTTTGACTCTTCCTCTACTGGAACCCGCCAGCCTTCGAAGTGCGAACGTTGGAGCGCAAAGGAATCTTCCGAACAGAGACGCCGGCCTCGGCGACACCTGGGCTATACAACCTTCAGGACCAAGCACGTCGCAGCATTCCCTCCGTAATTTCAAATCTTGCACCGCCAACAAAGTGTGGGGCATACGGGGAGAAGCGCATACAGCTTCTCCAGACGTAATTGTGATGAGGCTGTGAATTTGTCCTGTGATTGGGGCATCGCAACTGCAGTCAGCTTCAATGTCTCACCTGAGTTCTTGAGGAGAAAAAGAAGGAAAACTTGGCAGGAGAAGGCCCCGAGGTGTATGGGCCGCGTGTCAGTGCGCTTCCGTTCCGCAACAGCTGGCACGCTGCGGCTGGCAATTTAGCAGATCATGCTCCTTTGACGTTAGAGACATCTTTCCTCTTTGCTCTTGGTCGTCCGTCGCTCTTTCGGTGAGGTGCATCATTGCCTCACTTGCTGCTTCCTTGGGAAGGGTCCAATGCATGGCACCCACCGCTCTCTGTAGAACCTGAAGCGCCGGTCGAGTCGTCCTCCCTCATACATTTCGACCCGCTGCGTCGTGCCACCTCGCAGTCCTGTGTGCTTTCGGTAACTCTTGCTTCACATTGACTGACATTATCTACGACCTCTGTTCCGAGAAAATCTCGCTGGTCGATTTGAAAAGGGTCAAGCCTTCGTGAAATTCATCCTCGTCGCAGTTGCACTTCCAAGACGTCGCGTCTGATTGTGAGAAGAACTTGAGCCGCGGAACCCGTGCGGCGGGCGGGCAGCCCTGCTGCATCTGGCGAGGATTTGCAGGCAAATATTCGAACCTTTGACAAAGTGACATTCAAAGCATCGTACGCCAACCCCTTTTCCCGGTCAACATCAGCTTCAGCTCGTGAGCATCGATTCACATCTCGCCATTTCATATCCGAATCTTTGCTCACTCACAAACACCGCTTTGCTTCCTGACCTATTGGCCTGTCGTCCCGCAATTTTGGGCCGTTATATTCGTAGACAATGTGAGCATCCGGATCGTTGGTGATCTGGAGAAATGCCAGGACACATCCTCTTCGAGCACAAGCTGACATGCCGCAAGCTGCATCCGTATGCCACTCTCGTTCAATTCGTCCTATCTCCGCAGGGGTATTGACATTAGCAAGAAGCACCACGTCAAGACGGGGCGGCGGAGTGCCCCGAAGAGTGAGGACCCTTACCTCCTCTTGCTGGTCAAGGTGAGCATCGGCGCCTCATTGAGACCCTCAGCTTGTCCTTGCCATCAACGAATGCAGCCGCAACGCAGCCCGCCCATACAGAGGCCGAGCGCGCTAGCATAATCGGATGCAGATAAAGGAGGAACGGGTTGGACAGGTTGAGCGTCGCATTTCTGGCTGCAGCAGGGCTCCCGACTCCTTGCGTCGGGGCTCCACCTTGATTCTCTCACGGCGCTCTGCTGTGACCGAAACCGCTTCTCTGGGCATCCCAGCTTGCTAACACGCCTTCTCATTGCTCACTGCAACGTGTAACTCAGCTCTACCGCTTCCTGGCTCGCCGGACCGACTCTCGCTTCAACAAGGTCGTCCTACGTCGTCTCTTCATGAGCAAGATCAACCGTCCCCCCGTGTCGGTGTCCCGGCTGGTGTACCTCTCGAAGAACAGCGGCGGCGTTGCCACTGGTGCTGATGCTCCCAAGACGATTGTCGTCGTCGGCTCCATCACCGACGACAACCGGGTGCAGGAGCTGCCCAAGCTGTCGGTCGCTGCTCTGCGATTCACCGCTACCGCGCGGGAACGCATTTTGGCTTCTGGCGGCGAGTGCCTGACGCTCGACCAGCTAGCTCTGCGCTCGCCCAAGGGCTCCAACACCATTCTCCTTCGTGGCCCCAAGAATGCTCGGGAGTCGGTGAGGCACTTTGGCATGGGTCCCCACAAGCACGCCAAGCCCTTTGTCCGCAGCAAGGGCCGGAAATTCGAGCGTGCTCGTGGTCGCAGAAAGAGCAGAGGCTTCAAGGTCTAAATATGACATTTCGCATCGAGCCGGGTGTATGCTCGGAACACACACCTCGGACGGCCCTGTTCCATTTCCATTACTCCCGACCACGGCTTGTAGGGGCCTGCTCCAAGGCCTGCTGCACGTTTGTCAACGCCCCTCGCAACAGCTCTTCGCTGTGCTGGGTCCTGGTTAAGGGCCCAACATGTTTCTTGGCAATACATAGTTCTCGCACTGCTCATTGATTCGGCGATTGACGCGGCGTAACGCTTGAGCAAAACTGTCAAAAATCTGAGAAATCGCTTCTTCGCGACAACGACGAGCGGATTCGGCTCCGGGCTCAGCACGAGGTTCGGCTGTGCTTGACGGGCGCGCTCCGTCTGATTCTTCGAGGTTCCATGCTGCAAGTTGCGCTGCGCGTCCTGGCGCGGCTGCTGTCTGAGTCTCGGTGACGGCTTGAGTGGAGCAAGGGCAGCAGCAGCAAGGGCGGGCGTGCAGGCGTGCTGCGAAAGCGGGTTGGTTGCACCTGAGGTTGCACACGAGTTCGAGTCGCCCTTGTGTGTGTGTCGTGAGCGTGGGGCTCAACAGGCCACAGGCCAAGGTCGAGAATTTCGTGCAGACGCTGGAATCATCGAGGCGAGGCTAGGAGGAGGGAGCTCTCGGTTGATCTTGAATTGAACTTCAAACACCTCAGACCGCTTAGACATTGTTCTCTACACCTTCACCCAAAATCTTACAACGTCACTAACCCACCACTGGGCACTCGATACCAACCGCTCTACCGTAACACACACCCGGAGAGCTCGCCCTACACCTCGTGATTTCTCAGACAAGGCCGCATAATCTCGACTCATCCCCAGCATTGTGATTCCCAATCACCTGACATAGCACTCAAGTCACCCTGTTCGTGCCTTCTATACACATATACACATCATGGTCAAGTGAGTCTTTGTCTGATGCCGGCCTTGCGCTTTAGCGAGCATGTTGGCCTCGTCTCCTGAATGCTCATCATTTGTACTAATTTCCCTCCGGCACCCTGACCCAACTCAATCTGCACTCCCAGAGAGACAAAGGTGAGTGTCGCATGAAGCCACACGATGTACTGATTTGAGAGTGCAGCCTTGCTGACCCTCTCACCTCCTTTCGACTCGTTCCCAACAACAGTTCTACGACCTCCTGGGCGTAGCCCCCGGTGCCTCTGAGAATGAGCTCAAGAAGTGAGTGTTCGATCGCACGACACTCCTTATTGGTGCCCTTTGGAACAGTGCTCTGACCCCTTGGTATGCCCTCACTCTCACCAATCCCCTCTCTCGCAGGGCCTACCGAAAGAAGGCGCTCTCAGCACACCCAGACAAGGGCGGTGACCCCGAGGTTGTGAGTATCACATGGGAGCCTTGCTTTTGCTGCACAGCGTTGCTCTGACACATGCCATGCAACTTGTTCGCCATTCGTGCTCTTCCACTTGCAGTTCAAGCAGCTTACATCCGCATACGAAGTACTTGCAGACTCGCAGAAGAGGGACTTGTGAGTTTTCGCTTTGTGTGATGCTCGCCCTCTCTCCAAGCGCCTGTTGCTCAATTGCCATTCTCCCTGACCTCTTTCACCCACAGGTACGACCGATTCGGCGAGGCTGGACTTAGCGAGAGCGGTGGCATGGGAGGCGGTATGGACCCCTCGGACCTCTTCTCGCAACTATTCGGCGGTGCAGGAGGCGGCAGCTTCTTCGGCGGCGGCGGTGGGGGCCGGCCTCGCGGCCCCAGGAAGGGCAAGGACCTTGTGCACCGCGTCAAGGTCTCGCTCGAGGAGCTTTACGCCGGCAAGGTCACCAAGCTGGCACTTCAGAAGAACGTACTCTGCAAGGGTTGCGACGGCAAGGGCGGCAAGAACGTGCAGACGTGTAAGAGCTGCAACGGCCAGGGTGTGAAGATGCAGCTTCGCCAGCTTGGTCCTATGATCCAGCAAGTCCAGAGCCCCTGTGAGGTCTGCAGCGGACTCGGCGAGACGATTCCGCCCAAGGACAAGTGTAAGACCTGCTCTGGTCGCAAGGTCACCTCTGAGCGCAAGGTGCTCGAGGTGCGGATCGAAAAGGGCATGCAGGACGGACAGCAAATCACATTCAAGGAGGAGGCCGACCAAGCCCCTAACACGATTCCCGGAGACGTCGTCATTGTTGTCGACGTCAAGCCACACGAGCGATTCGAGCGCAAGGGCACCGACCTCTACACGAGCTACGAGGTCGATCTCCTCACCGCCCTGGCAGGCGGCAAGATCATCATTGAGCACCTTGACAACCGTGCACTCTCGATTGAGATTCCACAAGGCGAGGTGATCCAGCCCGGTACTACCAAGGTTCTCCGTGGTCAGGGCTTCCCTTCGGTGCGTCACCACGAGCCGGGAGACATGTACGTCAGCCTCTCCGTCAAGTTCCCCGAGTCGATGCCTTTGGAGTCTGTGCCGCTCCTCGAGAAGGCACTTCCTCCCAGGCCGGCACTGCCTAAGCTGGATGGCTCAATGGACATTGAAGATGCCGAGATGGATGACATGGACGAGCGCGAGGCCCGCAAGGCTCGCTCGGGTGGCCACGGTGGCGCAGGTGGTATGGACATGGACGAAGACGACGACGAGGCAAACGGTGGACCACAAGTGCAGTGTGCTCAGTCCTAAGCTTGGGCGCAGTCGCATCCAACCTTGCTGGGGCCTCTCCGCCTCCTGCACATATAGATTCTCCTGGGCGTCATTTAGCGTCACGTCGCTGCGCGACCCCTTTAGCAGTTTCATCGCGAGCCCATCGCTTCTATTGTACCTCTATCTCTGGTGTCAATCTGTTCCGCTTGCATTCCCTCATACATGGCCCTGATTCCTTGACAAGCAACGACGGATAAAAAGCAGTGATTTGACTGAATGCTAGTCTGAGCACAACGCACGCGCTGCAATGAGTAGCCCCGAGGCACAGGCCATGGCCCTCCACAGCTTCTTGGCGGCGTGCACCCCACTTGCGCGTTCGTTGTTCCGAATGAGATGGTCGGTCTAATCGGACTCCTGCTATGCCCTTTCCCGTCCCAACTTCCACTTCGGCTCCTCAAGATAACGTCTGGCCTCCTTTCCCCTACCTTTATCCGTCCCTCACTCAGCCGACCGCGGGCACTGCTCGACAATGCCACCTCGCGCAGACCGTAACATCTCCTACACCGCCCCGCAGGTACCTGCCTTTCTGCAAAAGCTGCACGCGCAAGTCAATGGCAACAGAAGCGGTAGTTCACGGGGCGGCGGGCCGCGTCCGGGCGAGGGGGACGAGCTGGATGAGATGCTTGCCCGGGAGGGCATAGATTTTCCGAGTGAGGTGGATGTGGAGAGTGAGGGACAGGGTGGGGCGGACGCAGAGGAGATATGGGAGGCGGATGGCGCGCAGGTCGTTGTTCTGAAGGAGGGGAGGCATCTAACTGCCGAGGAGGCGGAGCGGTTACGCAAAGAAGGGAAGGAGAAGGCTGCGGAGAAGGAAAGTGAAAAGGGTGAGTTTGGCACCACCGTCAACCGGGGCTATGGTCGTAATACGCATCACTGCAACAAGGCGAGCAAGAGGCTGATCATTGCGGGACTTGCCCCTGGTCTGCGCCTTTGATCGCTTCCAGCCGCTTCTCAGCAGCAAGCACGGATAGCAACGGGCCCCGCGTCCTCCTCATCAAAGCGAAAGCGCATGCAACCCATCGGAGCCGCTGGAAACGACGACGAAGTTGAAGGGTCCGGCTCCCGGGATGGAGTCCCTACCACGACGAAAGAACAGGCGCGGGGACGCGACGACCTGTCTGCGGCCAAGGAGCTCATCGCTGCTGATAAGAAGCGGAGAAGAGCCGAGGCTGACGCTGAAGAGGCGGAGAAGGCTGGGAAGAAGTCGGGGGATGCGGACAAGAAGAAGAAGAAGAAGAAAGAGGTGGCCAAGGCGAAGAAGAAGAGCGGCAAGGGTCTGAGTTTCTCTTTTGATGAATGATGGAAATGGCAGATTGGGGCATCCCGGGACATGTGAACAGCGACAATGCTAGCCCATACTGTACTTATTGGAGCATACATCCTGTACAATATTACACCAGTCCACCTGAAATTGGCCGGGAGTGTGAGAATTTTTTGGCCATCTCCCCGCGTACGCGCGCGGCGGGAAGAAGCTCGTGCTGCAGCCTGAACGCGATTGCTAGCCATGACCCTTACTGCCCTAATCATCTTCACCCCTTCACCTGCTCTGCTTTCAGGCCACCTCGTCGCTGCTCCCCTCCACGCCACACGCCGTAAGCAGAGATGCTTCCCACTCCCTCTCTGAGTCACCTGACGCGGCAGGACCTAGAGAAGATCTACGAACCCGCCGAGGATACCTTCATCTTCCTCGATGCGCTCGAGGCAGACGCGGCGCTTCTGAGGGGTGCTGAAACGATAACAAACACGGAAGAGGGCGGCGGTACAGAGCCTCCCGCAGCATCGACCTCGACCTTGCCCTCCGCAGCCACGCGGCCACCCAGACTAGTAGTAGAAATAGGATCCGGAAGCGGCTGCGTCTCGACCTTTCTTGCGCAGAGCATCCTCAGCCCAGGGGGGACGTCCTTTCTCTGTACAGACCTCAACCCTCACGCGGTTGAATGCACAAGACGGACAGGAATCGCCAATGGAGGGATGAACCTCGAGGTCATTCGCACGTCGATGCTCGCTGGGCTGCTACCGCGTTTGCGGGGACAGGGACAGTGTCAGGGACAGGGATCGCCCATCGGCTCCGGACTGGTCGATCTCCTGCTGTTCAACCCGCCGTATGTCCCCACGACGGCAGAAGAGGAGGAGCAGGCGCAGCGTGATGCCGGTATTGCTGGGGCGTGGGCGGGTGGGTGGACGGGTACCAGGCTCCTGGATGAGCTCATCGACGATGTTGATGCCTTTGCGTTCAGTGTGCAGGGCGAAGCCAGGGAGGCTTCTGCCGGGGCGGAAGCTGACTTGCAGAAGAGAGGCGTCGAGGTGAGTCTTGCCTGGACGTTTCCAACCGCTCCCGTTATGTCCTCTGACTTCTCGCGGCTTCCGCCATTACTACACGCATACAGACTCTCCTCTCCCCCGGCGGATCCTTCTACTTCATCGCGATCAAACAGAATGACCCAGACGCACTGGTACAACGACTCATACAGAGGGGACTCGACGCAGATGTTGCTCTTTCTCGCAGGGCAGGTCGGGAGCACCTCTTTGTGATTCGAGCGCGCAAGCCCCGGTGAGGTGAAAGGGGGCGGTCAAAAGTGACCAAGGCGGGCGTTGGTCCCACCATGGTAACGGTCCAGGTGCATAGTCGTCTGCGCATACTGTACAGTACATTGTATTCCTTTATCTTACATTGCGTTCCCGGGATACCCTGTGAGATGCATATATTACATGGTCGATGCGGTCATGGTCCTACTCGCCGGGCTGGCATGCATCAGCTCGGCCCAGCGGCACCCCACTGCGCCACCCCCATTCCGTCGTCGTCGTCGTCGTCGCCTTGCCCGGACCTTGTGCCAGCTGCTCCTGCGTTCGGTGCAGACCCAAAGTCAAGGCCTTGACTCTGGCTGTCCAGGTCCATGGAATACGAGAGCGACCTGCCTTGCGCTTGCGACTCGTCCCGCCCGGCTGCGCCTGGACGCGATCCTGCCGCGTCTCTACTCCTCCCGTAGATGAGGTCGTAGCTCGAATCGTCGAGCGAGTCATTCATATACGAAGAGTCGCGGTGCGCCCCGCTCGATGACGAGTGGCCCAAACCCGGCCCTAGACCGGAGAAGCTCGGCGTCGCAAAGGACGGAGAGGAAGACATTTCCGCTGCGGCGCTAGTATTTCCGGCGGCGGCGGCAATGGCCGATGGAGGCCTCATGGCGCGAAGGTGCTGGAAGGCCGTACCGAAGAAGGGCCGCAGCTCGCAGAGTTCGGCGTAGGCAATGTTTGTCATCTGAATGTGGACGCCGGTATCTGATGTCAGCGCGAATCCAAGGTAGGCTTACTGCAAGACGGTGAAGACTTGGACAAAACTCACCTCAAGGTGATAGGGATTGATCATGTCTAGACCTTGCGAGATTTTGCTCTGCCGCGCATCGCGGAGGTCTTTGAGGAGTGATCGCACCTCGTCTGCATCTTCAATGTCATCCGGAGCCCTGTAGACGGGGATGACGGCAAGGGCAGGGGGATCAGCGACGCTGTCCCGAGCCTGAACAAGGAATACATGCCGTAGACAAGGTTCGCAGCTTGGCTGCACGAGACTCACACGTCGAGGAGAACTTTTGCTATCGACACGTAGTGGAATGGGACTTCTGCAAAGGCTAATGTGGTCGTCTCGATTTGAAGCAGGCTGCTCAAGTTATCTGCAAGATGGAACGACCGGTGGCTCAGCGGGTCTAGAACGACACTGACTGTGACGCATCACTGACTCAAAGGATCGATGCCAACATACCTTTGAGCATCCAGTCAGGTGGAATGATGTAGCATTTCCCCTTCTTCTTCAGCGTAAGCGCGAGCCACAGAGGTACCAATGTCCGCTGCGGAGGACGAAACGGCCCGTAGACACCGGAGAGGAAGCGCGCCTTGTCGATGGACGTGAGAGGAACAATGTGGACATGGGTCGAAGAGGTGGCTAGGTACTCAATTTCTGACGGGAGGAGTCCGGCTGCCAGTGGGCGAGGCAACGCCATCGTCGACAGCGCTTGGTTGGGTGTGGGTACGAGTCGTGTGATGATGCTGGCCCTGCAAGGCGGCCATGCAATACAATATGAGGCACCAACCACTCCTTACACACAACACCATACATGCGCTCCTTGTCCGCCCATTCCAGGACGCGCTCCCGCTACCAATTGGTGTTGGATCCCAGCAACTGCCGTTCCGGCGCGCGTCGCGGTAACTTGGGTTTAAAGACGCCGAGGGCCGCCACGTCGCAAAGGCACGTGTGCGTCATTGCCAGGCCGAGCAGCAACGCTTGGCCTTAGCCCTTGGCGGGGTCAGGTGTCGGTGGTACCTCCTGTCTGGTTCCAGAGCTCGGGCAGCACTTGTTCGCAATCCTTCCGGTCAAGTTTTCTTCCCCCTTCTACCGTCTACCTATCTCAGCTCCGAACCTTGCAGTACGCTCTTTACTTTGCCGCAACCCAACATGGCCCCCAACTCCACCGTCATCATCTGCCGTCACTCCCAGGCGACTCACAACGTCGCCGACGACTACTCGCTTCCCGATGCACCCCTCACCGCCCTCGGCAAGCAACAGGCTGCCAAGCTCCCCGAGTTTGTCCCCGCCAATGTCCGTGACTCGATTGAGCTCGTCGTCTCCAGCCCGCTCAAGAGGACCCTCCAGACTACGCTTCTAGGCTGGGGCTCCACTCTGCAGAGGCTCGGCGGCCAGACCAAGGCAGTCTGTCTTCCTCAGCTTCAAGGTGAGGGAGCCAATATCGAAGATGTTTACTGGCTTGTGCTGTGTATGTCTCCTCTCCGTTTCCGCTGACCCGATCCTCTGCCCCTTTCCCGTCAAAACCCCATCTTCCGACTGACTAGAATGCAACGCATAGTGGGTAGAGCCGGCGATGGACCGCCCGCAGTTCAGTCACACGGTAAACTGACACTGTGTTACCGCACCACCTACAGCCCCTGCGACACCGGATCAGCGCGTTCTGTCCTCGAAACTGATCCCGAGATCCGCGGCTTCGACTTTAGCCTTCTCACACCCGACTGGACTTCCAAGGCTGGTCAATTTGCCGCCGACGAAGCAACGCTCAATGCTCGTGCACAGTGGGTGCGGCAATGGGTCCATGCCCGCCCCGAGAAGGTGATCCTCCTCGTTGCCCACGGAGATATCATCCGGCGAATCACCGGCGGCCCCACTGGCAACTCGACCCACATGTGGAAGAATGCAGAGGTCCAGAGCTTCACCTTTGACCCCTCGTACGTCGGGACTGACCAGGCATGGCTCGTGCCAGAAGGCACACCCATTGCTGCAGGGGGCTGGGAACCGACCTCGTCCGAGTTTGCAGGCAAGTCTGGCGGCGCGCCGGCGTCGGGAGCATCGGCAGGCCTGTAAGTCAGCATGCGGCGACGCCGTGCATAGCAAAAATGCGACCGCTCACTCGATGCCAACCAACTTTCGCATATCCACTTTCGCCAATGCTGCCCTGCACTCAGACTTCCGTCCATTGGCACCGGCGAGAGTGGATCACTCGACGTGGGCGGAAGTATCCTCGCAGAGCTCGAGGGTAAGATCGCTGAAAAGTGAGTCCTCTGCTGCAGAGCTTGGTTATGTTTCACCTTAGAGCACGGCTTGCGTTTGTAGACCGAAAACGTCTCGAGGCAGAAAGCGCAGAACTGACTCTTCTTCCGAATACACTCCTGCACCACGACAACAGGCAAGAATCTGTCCAGACCAAGGCAAAGGAGCTCACCGAGCTCGAGGAGCGTCTGAAGCAGGCCGAGGCTCGCAAGGCTGCGCTCGAGGCCAAGGGGTACCAAATCTAAGTTGGGGGTGCGATAGCGTCGTAAGGGAGGCGCGGGGAAGAGAACAAATAGGTCGAGCCGCATGTCCAGAGCACGCACAAGCATTGTCAACGTGGCCGTAGCCAATGGAAGAGCATAGCAGATTGCACGCCAAGCTGTTTCGTCCTGAGAGTCAGAGTGATGGTACGGGAAGGCTATATGCGGTGCGCGCTGCCTTCAATACGCACGCCCTTGACTGGCTTGGCGGAGCGGAGCGCGGACAGAGTTGCTCTCTATCACCTCCACATACATTGACGCGCGGAGAAGGCGAAGACGCCTTGGCCGGACATTCAAGCGACGGAAATCCGGAAAGCACTGCAAGTCCATTGCGGAAGTGATGATTGATGAAAATGTGTACAAGATGGATGACAAGGGACTTGGGGGGCAGCTCGATGAGGCTTCAGCCTCAGACAGGTCTCACCGAGCTTCGAGAGTGCAGTGCCTGGTACTAGCCGGCCATAGAGAGGGAGGCGCAGTGCGTGCCGTACCCATCACGGCTGAAGCTGGACAGACACCCGCGTTTCCTGCGCCTCTGGAGTGTGGGTGGACTGCACCTCCCGCTGAAGACTGAGTTTGTCGTCGCTCGTCAGCGCGCCATTGTCGCGCGGCGCCGGGACGCAGCTCTCTTCCATTGGAACAGCAGTCGAACCCCACGCAAAGGCCACACCAGGCCCTTCCTGCTTGATTACGTGACCCGCTCCCTCCTCCATCACTGTGCTCCCTTGAAAGTCTGACAGCGCAGGAACCGCTGAGCCTGCAGGATCACTGGCGAAAGTCTCTTCCCGCTCTTCCGCCTTGACGACGTGGGACAAGCGTGAAGGCGGCCGCGTCGACTGATGGCTGCTGCCCGACAAGCCTGGCTCGCTTAGGCCTACAGAGCTTGCAGCAGTGATTGGTGCGGAGGGTAGCAGCGTCGACGAAGCCGTCTTGGGTTCCGATGTCGTCGACAAGGGCGCAGGGGAGGCCTGCATATGCTGGTAGCCTTGAGCCTCTACGCGAGGCGGAGAAGACATGCTGCAGTCTGTGTATGCCGCTCCGTTTGCGTCTGCGCCAACGCGCTCAGCGCGCCCAGGCCAGCCGCTCGCAGTAGAAGGTACGATTGGCTTGCTTCCATTCGCAGGACTCGAAGCCGGAGACCTCTCGCCACTGGGTTGAAGGGGTCTGCTAGCGCTGGCCGGACGCCCAATACGAAGGTTCTTGCGACCAGGAATCGTGGCGTAAGCGGCGGGCCCTCCCGCACTGCTGCTGGCTGGGCTCGCAGAGCCAGCCCGCTGGACGACTCCCGGCCAGCTTGGGCTATTGCCTGAGGCAGCGCTAGTCGAACCATTTGTATGGACCGGCGTCTTTGGTTGCTGCAGCGGAGCGCGCGGTGGCGCTGGAGCCAAGGGACTTGCCGGCCTATTGGCTCCTTCGCGCAACGGGCTCGGAGCATCTGTTAGACTGACACGCCGATTGTCGAGCATAGATGGACCCGGGCCATTCCCTTGACTGACTTTGCGTTCCGGGCTGGGATTGCTGCCGGCTCCCTCGGAGCCCCGATCTCTTGGCGGCCGGGCTCTCTGCCGCTTGGCGTCTCCAGAGGACGAGGCTGGCGACGACGTCGAATCACGCCTTCGTTTGGGGGAAGACGGGCTTTGCGACACGGATAGCAAGGTAGGCTCACGCTGAGCCTGCCTTCTGGTACGGCTGCCACTGTCTACCCCTGCGCTCCAGAAAGCCGCGAGATTTTTGACCGATGTCCGCTCAGCTCCTTGAGTGGCCAGGACGGTTGTTTTGGTGGCTCCGTCCACTTGTCCAACGATTGGCGGCGCGGGCGACGGCGGGGCTTTCATTGTTGCACCAGCAGCTCCCTGTTCCGTTTCCAGCTGAGCAGCGGTATCTGCGGGAGGTTCGCGCTTCGCGTTGGCCGGAGAAGGGGCCGCTGAAGCGCTGGCGCGTCCACTGGCAGAGATCGACGAGCAGCGGGAATCGGCGACAGCTCTAGCAGGTGTGGCGCTCGTCTTCCTCGTTCTGGCGCCGGTGCTTTTCGCGCGACCGCTTGACTCTTCGCCGCCCTCGTCCTCTTCGCTGTCCGCAGTTGTCGTGGGAATGGCCGAGGATCTACTGGTTGCGCTAGCAGTTCTGCGGTGGGAGCTAGAACGGCGCGCCGATGCTGCCACAGTGGGGGCGAGGGTCACAGGCCCATACTGACTCGGCTTTCGAATCCTCTTGCCAGCTCCACCCTCCACGCCCCAAAACTTGGCTAACACATCAGTTTTTGCCTCTTTGCCAAGCGTCTTTGGCCCGCCCACCTTTTCCCCATCGCTGCTGGACCCACTCGCAGCTTCTTCTAGCGTTGAGGCGGCGCTACCTTCCATTTCTCCGCCATCGTCGGCACGGCTGCACGTGGATGGATCAGAAAGGTCCGAGCCCGAGTCGCTGGGAGGAGGCCGCGGCCGCGGTGCGGAGCTCGATGCAAGCTGAATGTTGGTGATGCTTTCCTCCTGGTTTGGCTCCTTGTCTTTCGGTCTGTTGTGGGTCACCTTGATCTGTCTGGGCTTCGCCGCCGGAGGACGCTTTTCTGCCTCTGGAGGTTCGTGTAGACGAAGGGGACTCAGCCGAATGGGCGTCCCGCCATCGACTGAGCTAGAGCTCGAAGCGATCGACTCGGCAGGCGTCAATTCAGATTTGCCCTTGGATGGTCTGCTCCGTTTCTTGGAACCCTCGCACGCGACCGAGCTCTTGCCCGACTCGGAAACGCTTGCCCTGGTGCTGGACGACGTTGCCGTTCTGTCCAGCTGCCCACTGGACTTGCGCTTGCCCAATGCCTGCTGGCTCAGCCTGGCATACTCTCCTTCCGTCGGAATCCTGTTGGGCCAATCCGCCTTGTATATCCGATAGTGACGTTCGCAGCGTTTACACTCGTCGGGGAGCCACCATGTCTCTGGGGCGAAGAAAGGTGCCCCGCATGTGAGGCACTGGCAGCGAGGACCTCTAGCGACGGCGGGATCGATCATTTCTCGGTCCGAGATGACGACTGAGTTCCGAATGCCATTGGATGAACGCGAGAGTGAGCGGCGATTCGCATACTCGGGCTCTGGCGCTTCTAGTCGCGGAGTTGCAGAGCTTCTTGAAGCTTTGGCGCTAGAAGCTGGCGATTGCTGGCCGGCCCTAACGCGCCGAGACGAAGCCCGCCTGCCATCCTGTACATCGTCCTCGTCCATCGAGGCTGCATTGTCCTCCTTTTGCTGCAACGTGTCGACACCCTCTTTTGCAAAGGCGCCTTTGCCGTGCGTCTCGCAGGTCGCGCAGAGGCATTCCGAGTTTTCCCAGCCGAAGTAATGCTCGCCATAGCCCACCAAAATCTCCTCGTTGACGGCGATGGGGCGAATGACCTTGAACATCATCTGCGTGCCGCTGCGGTAGAATTGGACGGATGGCTCGCAGTCGTGATTGACGAAGCGGGCTGGGCCAAGAAGCAGCTGCGAACAATTTCGCATGCTGCTTTTGATGATACTGAAGTCTCTGCCCTGTCCGAGAACGCCCCCATAGGGATCTTGCCCGGCTTTCCCCCGTGTCGCAGCAGCTTCGTTTCGGAGAGCCTCATCTTCGCTTTTGGTGAGATCCTTGACGCCGCCTTTGCATGGAATCAGCTCGCCTGGGCTGAAGGCTCGTACAGCGACGACGCATAGATCAGCCTTGCTGCCGGCTTGAATAGGCGCGGCTTTGCCTGAGAGGTCGGCGGAGCGACGTCCCTTGGCTTTGCTGGCCCCGGCGGCGGAGCTCTCGGCAATGGCTGACGCATCGGGGATAGAGGACGCAAGGGGAGCCGTAGACCTTTGGTAGCGGCTGGTGACGGCAAATTCGAACCCGCTGTCAGGCAGGTAAGCTTCAAAGTACCTGCGTGCATGGGACTGGAACGCCTGCGACTGTCGGGGCGTTTTGTTGGAGAGATGTTTCCTCACCACAGACATCCTGTGAGAAGAAATACAGAGGGGTCAGTGCACGGTCAGCAAATCGTTCTCGAGGCTGTCAGTGGCTGCTATAGCCTCATTGGGGGACCTGCTCAACGCCTGGAAGCGTGCGATGCAAAAATGTGATTGTGTGGATTGCCTCGCACCAAATGGCCGCGCTTGCCATCGGTACTCACGCGCAGAGGTCCTCGATGGCCTTGGGGATATCTCTCTCGATGATGACCCTCTTGCGAACGAGGTCAACGACGGCAGATGTATCGAATCGAGGCGACCGGTAAGCCTGGTTCATCTTGTTGGTAGAAATAGGCGGGTCGAATTCGAGGGAGCTGCAGGGGGGAGGACCGGGTGTTAGCCAGTGATCGGCAAGGACCAAGACCAGGGACGCCCTCGGGCGATTGGTGAAGTATCGGAGTCAGTGTGGCGGGGCGAAACTCACTCTAGCAGCATATCGCTGAGAAGGTCATCGTCTGCGGCGATGTCTTCCATTGCGACGGCTTCCGTCGGCGAGGACGGTGGAGACCCCGTTTCAGGGTGGCAATGCGCGACGAATGTTGGTGGTTCCGGATGGTGGGGAGTAAAGACGTGGAGGCAACGATGCTAGTGGAAGGCGGGAGCCAAGGACGACGAAGGCTCTCGGCGGTTTGCCCTCCACGTGCTGCTTTGTCGTAGTTTGGACGGGCGTTGCGCGTTGTGCGCGGCTGGATGGGGGGTGGGGCGTAAATGGGTATGATAAAGGGGGAGGGAGATTGAAAGACAAGGAGCGGAATGGACCCCGGTCGGATTGAATTGGTTCCCGAGTTGCAACTTGCGAGGACCTGCTGCCCTGTTGTGCTCTCGTCTCTTGTGGGCTGTGGTGCCCTGCCCCGCCTTTGGGTTGAATTTGGCAATCGTCGTCTCGAATGCGATGCGATTGGCGCGGCGACACACGCCCGGGGAGGGAGGCCCTTGGCTTGCTGCTGCAATCACTGCTGCTCCCTTGCTGCAATGAATGCCTTGGCCCAATACCTGGACAGTTTCCTTGCGCTTGTGTGTCCGGACGAACAGGCGGAAGCGGCAGGGGGCCAGAGCTGGGCTTGCGTGTGTGGCTCTCGAGTGCGTGTGTGTGTGCGCGTGGTGCGTTTGTGCGTGCAGACGCGTTTGCGTGACCTGATGCCTCCATCTCGCCCGCGCCCGCCCCCTCGGCGTGGCGGGGTCGCGGCCACGCCGACCGTCGGACCGCTTGAACACTTGTCGTCAACTGGGCCTAGGTGCGTCATGCAGCGCCTTTGTGCCCCGCCCTCGGCGAACCCTTGAAATCCGAGCTGAGGCGCGCCCACGCCCGCGTTCCGACCGAAGCAGAGGCCGCGCGCCCGCATTCGCACGCTCGCCCACCGCGCCACAGCCTTACGCCCACACACACGCACACGCACACGGCACAAGTGGTTCCACCTCGGACGAATTCACATTCTCGAATGCCAGCAAAGGGGGAGCAAGGGCACTTCGTCTTGGGCTCGCTGAGAAGATGTAGAACGACCGTCTCTCTCAGGTCCAGGTCAGAAGGTTCAGATTAGTTTGCGGGTTGCGGTGCAGGTCGGTCCTATTCGAACTCATTGAATGCTCGTCGCGCGCTCGCTATCAAAGACGGCCAAAAGTCCGATGAGGGGAGCCCCACTCTTTCACCTCGAATGTGTCTCATGCTTTCTCACACCGCTTGCTCGGCGGTTCAGCGCGCACAGAGCTTGTGACGTGCTGCAGGGTGACGCCATGAGAGCAAGGCTTGACGACAAGAACGACGCCCCCGGCAAGGGAGGCGAGTGTGGAGACGCGACGAGGAGGTTCGTCGCTTGGACATCGTTCAGAGCCGGCTGGAAATACGACTAAATACTTGGACAGCAACTCCAGTATGTCACCGTCGTCTTTCGACGAACAAATATTCGCCGTCGCAAGTGCGGTGTCCCTCTAGCTATGGTCTCGACTCCATCCTGCGCGAGCACGAGTACACGCTGCGACGCAGCGCGTCGCCTCGTTGCGATTATGCCAGGCGGGACCACATTGTGACTTTCGACGAGCACAGGGTCCATTCGCAGGTACTCTTTGACTGGAGAAGTGTGCGATTCTGCGGTTGCAGACCGTCTTCGGACTCGGCGCCGCGGCGCCAGAAGAGGTGATTAGCCGGCACTGTAGGTCAATGCGGCTCGAGATGGGGCTGAATGGTTCGCCCCTCCCGCCTGCATTTTACACTCTGCGCCGGCGCCTGAAGTCAGCCACAGATCCGCCACCCTCTACTCATCGAGGGCATTGGTGCAATCGCCCCCGCTCCACCGCTTGCGCCGACCCTGAGCCGCGCCCCCTCGCAGTTCCCATGGGCGGGCCGGTCGTTGCTCTGGCCTTCTGGCTTGATTGAGCCGTGTCAGACCTTTCCGCCGGAGCTCATGCGGACAGTGATCACGCCGTCCTTTCTGACGTCTATGTTCTCCCTTCAAGCACAACAGGTGGGCTTGGCTAAGCAGCATTGCCGTGCGATTTGCCATCTGCGAGCACTTTTCCAGGCACCGGGGCCGACTGCTCTTTACCGGGCAGAGCTGGTCATAAACTGCGCCTACCCAGACGATACCCGGTGCCATTCCTCGGACGTTGGACTCGCAACTCCTTGGGCAAGTATTGCGACGTGACAAACGGCCCACGGAAACTTCGCTAGCTCTGCAATCACGAATCCTTCCAACGCAGCACGCAACCGCAATCATGCCTCAAAAGGGACCCGTCTTGCACGCTTCGCTCCTGCGCGAGTTGTTCCTTGACAAACCCGACAGCAACGGATGCACTCGTCCACTAAACGGCCAGATCTTGAGCATCAAACAGCTACTAGCCGTTGCGAAACATGCTCAATCTTTCAACCTCGACGAGCGCCAGCGGCAACGCGTACACGAAAGCCAGAGTGCCCTCTACCACCAGATTAGCACAAAGACCGTTTACGGCATCAACACTAATTACGGGGCGAATGCCTCAACTCGTGTCTCGTCCGACCAGGTAGATGCTCTACACCAGGCTCTGCAGGGGCTCTTGTCAGGCATCCTGCCCGCAAGTGGCAGCTCTGCTTCTCAGACGACGTTCGCTGACTCGTCGCCCGCTGCTGGCATCATGCCGGCCTCCTGGGTACGCGGTGCCATCCTGCTCAGAGCCAACGCCTTTCTCCGCGGGCACTCCTGTGTCAGCTGGGAGCTCATCGAAATGCTCAGAGCGATCCTGCTTCACGCCGTTACGCCCATCGTCCCCCTCCAAGGGTCCATTTCAGCCAGTGGGGACCTCGCCCCCCTCGCATACGTTGCCTACGCACTCGCAGGGCATCCAGGTGTCAACGTCATCGTCGGCAAGCTGGCTGATCCGCTTCGGGACCAGCTCCCTGCCCTCGATGCGCTTCAGCAAGCTGGTCTGCAGCCAATTCGCTTCAAACCGAAGGAGGTCTTGGCCATAACCAATGGTACCGCAATGTCCGCTTCCGTCGCCGCTCACGCGCTGCACCTCGCCCAGGGCCTGCTGGGGCTAACGCAGGTCCTTACCGCGGTTCATGCGGAAGCGATGCTTGGTTTCGGAGATTCTTTCGTCGAGTTCCTGCACGACCAAGCCAGGCCTCATCCCGGCCAATTCGAGGTTGCCGCCCATCTTCGTGGGTGGCTCCGCTCGAGCACGATGCTGCAAAACAACCAGGACTGTCGCAGCTCAGGCAAGACGCAGCGAAGCAGACAAGACGCAACTCACTCTGAGCATGTTCTCAGTCCCGTACAACTGCTACTCTGGGCTATCACGGGACAGTGCTCGGAAGGCGCCAGCGACGCCGTGGGCCAAGAAACGGGATTCTTCCCCAAGCAGGACAGGTGCGTTGGGGCGACTGTATCTAGGTACATGCTTCCGAGACTCACACTGACGCATTCAGACTCTACATCCGCAGATACGGTATTCGCACCGCACCTCAGTGGATCGGACCCATCGTTGAGGACTTTCTAGCGGCCCACCGTAGCTTGGAGATTGAACTGAATTCGACCACGGATAACCCGCTCCTAGACCCTGATACGGGCGAAACGGTGCACGGAGGCAACTTCCAGGCATCTTCCGTCACGAATGCCACAGAGAAAACTCGCGACGGCCTGGCCTACCTCGGGCGCCTGCTCTTCGTACAACAATCCGAACTTCTCAATGCTACCATGTCAAACGGCTTAGAAGCTTGCCTAGCCCCCCTCGGCGGACCGTCAATGGACGGCGGATTCAAAGCCATTGACGTGGCGAATGCCAGCTACGTGAGCGAGCTCAGCTTCCTCGCAAACCGCGTGGGCCACTTTTGTCAGAGCGCGGAGATGCACAACCAGAGCATCAACTCGTTGGCCTTGATCTCGGCACGATACACTCTGCAGGCTGCCGAGCTGCTGGCCAAACTGGTGGCCAATGCCATCTATTCCACGCTTCAAGGTGAGACTGTGGTCTCCCAAATGTAAAGCAAGCAATAGCATCACAAAGCCAGCTGACACTCAGGTCTTGTTCCTTGGCGTTGTCCTCGATAGCCATCGACCTCCGCCTAGCATTCTGCGAGTTCCTGCTTCGCGTGCGTGCCTGGCTGCAGTCATCCGCCCTCGAGAGTGCTCCCCTCGAACACGAAGCATTGCATGCAATTGCTCTAGCATTCATCCGCCACTCGCACCTCGATCTGGACAGGCGTGCCCACTTTGCAGCAATCGAAGTCCTCCGCGTCCTACGCAAGGGCAGCGAGCATGGCGCTGACATGAAGCTGCAAGTCGAAGTCCAAGGAGCCGACGGCGCTGCCCTGTACGTCCAGCTGCTTCCCTCCGACACGAACACGACCGAGTCCGAAAAAGAAGACATGGTCACGCGCTACCTCATGCAAGAGTATACCACGGCCATGACGAGCTACATGACTGCCCCTCGCCTCCCGCAGGACAGGACCAACCCGGGGCACCGTCTTTCTCCCTCGACCCTCACCGCCCATTTGTGGCGCTTCGTCCGGCAAGACTTGGGGATCGCTCCTTATACAGGGATCCGCGATTTTGTCCGAGAAGGGCACGACGGGGAGACTGCAGTGCGATCCCCGGGCGAAGGGCATGCGGGGCGAGCGCGTATGAGTAAGGGTCAAGCAAAGACAATTGGGGCACAGCTCTCTACATTGTACGGCGCGATCCTGGACAACCGCCTGATGCGCGCCATGGTGGAGTTCTTTCCCGACGACTCTGCGCCCGAGTAGCGCATGACGCTGGGCATGATTGTGCCTAGGTAGGCGTCGTCTTTGTCGCTCTTCTGCTTCAAGTCTGCTGTGTCCTGCTTGTTACCAGCTTCCATCTGTCGACCGATCTTTCCTCGGTCATCTCACCAGCTCTTGTGTTCAGATTTCGGTTCGTCGCTACTTCACGTCAAATCAAAAGCGCTTTCTTGTGATACATGCCTATCCCCGTCAAGGGCAAAAAGTGACCGCTACTGCTTAGTGATTGTCCCACTGGTTTCAGGAGCGCCGAAGCTTGCAAGGGGCGCGGACAGCATCACAGACGAGCCCGTCGGCTCGCACACTCAAGCTCATCGACTCAACGTGCGGCAACGTGCGGTGCATTAAGCGTTCGTGTAGGAGAATGAACAACGACAAGGATAGAAGTTCGTGCCTGGAAGCGGGAAAGAGCAGACAAGATGGAATCGGAGGCGAGTGCTAGTACATGAAGAAGAGGTTTTTCTAGAGCCGTGGCGAACGCCCGTAAGAGCAGAGGAATAAATCGGGCAGCGAGACGCGGGCGTTGCGCGTGAAGACTGATCCTTTGACGGTTCCGAATCTTGCAAGAGCAGGCAGGTGACCAAGAGTCAGAGATGCAACGTTCCCGTCGTGGCATGGGTACTCGCCGGAAAGTAGCGCTGCCCATCTTTACCGTCGCAAGATATCCCTGGCTGCCCGCATGCATCGGCCTCGAGAATGCACTTGAGGTTGACATGGAACAGATCTGGAGAGCTCTTTCCTACTGCGACTTCGGCAGGGGTCCCTTCAACGTCTGCTGCCATGGGCCGGCGCGGTCATCTCCCTTTGAGCGCTGTGCTGTATTTACAATAGTCCATGAACCCGCCCCTCGTGAGCGCGGGCTTCGAGCGGAGGAAGGTCCGGGCAGGCGATCCGAGTCCTGACCAGCTGAGTCTCCCCTTCAGGGGCGCAGGGCGCCATTTGGAGGTGTTCCCCAGCTCCGATCAACAGCCATCGCGAAGCTTGTTCTTTGGTCTCGTGTAACCACTCGACGCGAAATCCGTCAGGTTGGGGTTCGCATACAACTCGGGGTGATTCGTGATATAGTCGGCCGTGGGGTGATCCGAAGGGTCGCACGAGATACGGTCGGTACCACCGTCGACTTGGTACACACGCACGTAGTCGACGCGGTAGAGCGCGGGGAAGATCATGTCGTTGTCGTTGGTGCCAAAGTACGTGGGCTGGAAACTCGTGGACATGCCCAAGTTCATGATGATGTACATGGGCTCGGTGGGCACGGTGCGCTGTCCGATGTCCATCTCGGCGCTAGGACCAATCGATGTGCCCTTGGCCGTCCAGGTGGGCTTGCCATCGATGAACCATGTGACGGATCCTCCACCGTCTGCATCCCAGTCTGGGTCGTACTGGACGCCGTAGCGAATGTACTCGCCCTCAGTGTTCTGGAAGCCTCGACTCGGGTTGAGCGCGACACTCGAGACGGCTTCTTGCAACGGTCCACCGACGTACGAGTTGATCTCGGTGGTTGTGTCGTTGTAGATGGTAATGTAGTCCGAGGTGTTCTTCCAGTAGTAGTCCACATCGAACGGAGCAGCCTGAAGCGACTGAGAAGAATACGAGTTGGTGACGCCGTCGCGAGTCTGGATCTGGGCTTCGAAGCAGTCAATCTCGGGTGCCGAGCGGCCAACGTTGACATTTGGCCCAGGGTGGTCACCGCCCGAGCAGGTGCACGCGGGGGTGCGCATGCCAGGCAACTCAGAGATGTAGCCGTTGGACTGTGCGTACTCTCCCGAGGAGTGAATGGCCTCGTACGGTCCGCTGGAGTTCATGAAAGTCTGGTTGGGCAGGATACCGGTGTCGCACGATTGGTAGCTGTACGGCCACATTCCGTCCGTCGAGGCCAGGTAGCCGGCACGGCCCAAGTTACCCATCAGCCAGGCGGCGGGCCAGTAACCGGTGGTCTCGGGGGTTCCTGGCTGCATGATAGACCATTCGATGTAACCTCCCTGGAAGCAAAACTTGTTCCAGGATTGAAGCATGCCCGATCGGAAGTTGAGCTCATGGGTCGGATGCTCCTCCAGAGCAATCTGCAATGCACCACCAGTTGTGTTGATGGCCTCAGGCGAGTACCTATTGGTGATGGCAAGGGGCGGGGTGTTGTGGGATGGGTCAGCAAAGTTGAATCCAATGACGCCGGGTAAATGCCAAGAAAACGCCGAGACCGATCACCTGCACACTTACCACTCGTAGTCGCCGGTACCTGATCAGATAGCAAGGACGGAAAAGAAGACGGGAGGAGAAAAGTGGAGGTCAGAAGACTGGCGAGACCAGCACAACGACCCGAACAATGCTAGAAGACGGTCACGAATCGCACTCACCTCCATACCAGAGATCAACGGCGGTCCAGAATGGGTCGTCGCCTTCCCAGAAGGTCCTGCCCTCAACTTCGAATTCGTCGGAAAAGACGAGGTGATAGGTGTCTGAAGTGACAGGGTGGGTCCATGTCTGGGCGTCGGTGGGCGTATCGCTATCGATGAGACTGCAGAGGAAGTGGTTGAGGGTCGTCGTCGCGTTTTGCTGTTAGAGGCGCGTTGGATCCGACGCGACACGCTTCTTTGCGCACGGCATGCAGCCTTCTCCTGCACACTACTCACCTGGCAAGGTTGGCAAATTCTGGCACCTGTCCGGAGCCATTGGTTCCTCCAAGACTGTAGCCACCCTTGTTCGAGTTGCCGAAGATGTCCTCGAGATTGGCAATGATGGGGTAGCCGGCAAACAGCATGATAAGAGCCAGGGCGAGGATGATCAACGTGGCCGCGTTGGCCACACCTCGCACCGATGGAGCATAACTCCGCTTGTCAGCATCGCCCTCGTGCAGATAGTCGTCGGGCTCCTTCTCCCCCATCAGTGCCACCATGGCGCTGTTATTGTTTGGGTTCTGCAGATTCGAGCTCTGGCTGGAAGCCGCGCTGCGCGTCCTGAGAGCGCTGTAAGGGCCAAGTTCGCCTTCAGCATTGCCGCCGTGGCCTCCAGAGGGGACGATGTTGTGGCTGAGGAGGCTGGCGTTTGGTCGACCAGCGCCGCCATGCGAGCTGCTGCCGCTGCCTTGGATGCTTGTACCAAGCTGGTACGGTGCTGACCGACCGGCGTTGAGAGCCGAGGTGGAGCCAGTCGTTGACGCTGCACCAAGGCCGGGGTAGTCGTGATAGTCAGAAGAGGGCGAGGGGGTTCCGAGACCTCCTGACCGATGAAAGTTGTCCTCGGTGGGCGACCGAAGCGGTGCTGGGCGATAGCCAGACATGGTCGGCGGTAGAGGGAGGGGAAGAGTGTGTCCAGGTCGCTCGAGCGGTCTCCGGAGACTTAAGTTTCTTCAGAGCAGACTATATTCTATGCCTTGAGGCGCCTGACTTGTGGAGCGCTTTGCCTATATGCTAGTCTCTAGGTTGCTGTGGATGTGCGGGAAGGCCGAGGGACAGCTGCTAGGTATGCTGAGTAGATGAGCGCGGAGGGGCTGAATGCGAAAGACGATATCGAGAGTGCCAGAAAGTTTCACAAATAGGCTCCCAAGCGGTGGAGAAGGGACCGGAGCCAGATTGCAGAGCGGAGAGGGGTGAATGAGAGGGAAGATGGATTGGCTACAGTCGATGACACAAACAAATGTAGACGTACGCGGGGCAGAGGAGGCGGCGCCAGCAGCCGCCGATACCGTCTTCCACACACAAGGCAGCAACTTTGGCGCTAGGGCCATGGAAGCGACACAACCAGACCGGCCTGCGGGCTGTGAGAGGCAAGGCTCATGTCAACGGCCGAAGGGGGCGGGGGCGGCGGGATGGGCGGCAGGAAGGACGACAGGCCAGAACCGAGTCTTGGAGCCGCTGCCGTGGGATGGGCGTTTGTGCGGTCTAGTCCTGGCGAGCGTGAGGCTTGCACTACAATGTGCGCGTTCCTGCTGCCCTCGAGGCGGGTGCCCAAATGCTATCGCCAGACGACAGCCCGCCATCGTCGGCAGGTGTTGTGTCGTGTTGTTGCGAGCGGGCGGCAGAGGAACCCAGAGGGGAGCTCTGCGTCCACGGCAGCTGCAAGGCTCTGGGTCTCAGCCCCTGCTCACCTCCTTCCTCATTGTCCTCTCGCGAAAACGAAAACAACACACCCCGGGGGGCGACAGAGCAGCCGCACAATCTGGCCATTGACGCACCGCGACCTACACCCGCCTCAGAGAAGACACCGGTCAAGTCAACTGGGACGTCGTCGAATTTCATCCGCGCCTCTGCGCCTCTCTGCAGCACTACATTACTCGCCCTTCACCGTCTTGCTCACTTAGCCCGCACGCGCACCAGCCTTGCCCTCGTCGGCTGCACGCTTCGGCAAGACGCCGCGTACTGTACGCGTGTTGGGCACTGACTGGCTGGCCGCCTGCCCGCCGCGCCCCTTGTCCTCGCACTTTTTGCCTTGTTCGCCGAACCAGCGTGTGAACCGCTAGCGCTGCGCTCCTGGCTGTATGGACCCCGTGGGAGGCGCCAGCACCAGCACCAGCACCAGCACCAGCACCAGCACGAGGTGACTACAGACGAGCCCCTGGTGCCAGGATCTCCCTTAGCTGCCAATGGAATAGGAGCTCTTTCGGCTGAATGCGACGATCGACTACAATACGAAAGCCAATTCCGAAGACGTCATGGTGACACACAGCCTTTTAGGGTGGGTGTGCCGAAATCGACAAGGACGACAGCAAATGCAGTTCGTAAGTAGATTGCATGGAGCTGTTGATAGGCCTACGCCACGCGCCCGGCAACAAAATAGCATCCCATGCCATGCCATAACGCAGCGCAGCGCAGCCGGCAGGGCCACGCGGGCCACGGCCACGGCCACGACACAGCCTACGGCCGGCAACTGAACGCAACGCGACGCGCCCGGACCCGATCAAGGCAAAGACTGGCGGGCTGGCTGGGCCAGGCTGAACCGGTCGGCACGCGGCGCACATGGTGCAGCGCCAAGACCTGACGGACATTCGGAGCTCGAGAGCGGCGTTTCGCCCTGCTCGTGGTATTTGCCGCAAAGCCTCGGGGCTGCGAAGAACGAGATTCGCGGAATGGGTCAAGTGGGATGGAAGCGGGAATCCGCGCCCTTTCACGATGTCTTCACGATGTCCAATAATCACTATCATACCGGTCGGTATTGCTACATCTGAACAGAGTCACCCAAGTGTAGGTGTGCTTGAGCTCGCTACTTGGCAAGGTCAGACGAGTGCGCAAGCGCAAAAGTGGACTCAACGACTCGTACAATTTGGATTATCGCAGCAGCGCTGGCTTCTCTGGCTCTCCATCTCCCTCGCGATTTGCCGCTGCCTCTTCGCGATCCTCCTTTCGTGTCACGCCCCTAGACTGCTTCCACGCTCTCTCCGCCTCGAGTGCATGCCAGTCCTCTCGCTGCATAGGGCCCTTGCCAATATACCGCGAGCCCTTTCCACCCTTGACCGCCCGATTCCGGTGTCCGCTCAGATGGCCGCCATCCTCTCTTTCCGGGTATTCGGGCGCCCCTCGCTCTCCCCGCACGTTTCGCTCGCTCTTCAAATCCAATTTCTTTAGGCGGTTCTTCTCATCCTTCTGCGCTTGCTTCTCCATCCTCACCTTCTCATTGTGCGCGACGCGCTCCCGCTCCCACTCCTCGGTCGGCTGCGGCCCAAAGATCAGCTGCATGAAGCCATCCCGCCGAGGAGACTGGTTCTTCCACCACTCCCGCATCGTCATTTGCGCCTTTGACTCGGCCTGTAGCGCGTGGATGAGAAGCCCCTGCGTCTCTTCGACTTTCTCACGTTTGCGCGCCGGGTTTGGTGCATACGGCAGTGGCCTCGGGAAGAGTGGCGGCGTAAACGGCTCCTTCGGTGCTTTGCTTTGCTTCGACTTGCCTAGATCGGCAGGGGCGGAGCTTGCCTCGGCGGAAGGAGAGGGGCGCTTGTCTGCGTCTGTTTGGTCATTGGCCGCAACCTCGCGAGCTTCTTCCTTCCCTGCCCCGCCACTGCTAGCTTCAGACCCCTGACCCTGCTCGCCGTGCGCTGACTCCTGCGTCGTGGTGCTCTTCGCTGTGACTACGGCCTCACCGTCAGAATCTTCCTCTACGAACTCCAGCCGGTCTTTGACGAGTTCCAGCTCCTCTTCTGAGATTTTCTCACCCTGTTCGACTTTGTCCAGCGCGTCGGCAATGGCTTTGTCCCTCGATATTGCATCCTTCTCTTCCTGGGTTTGCAGCGGTGGACTCTTTGCGCCTCCAGCCTGAAGCCCGCGATCGCCATAGATGAGCTTGGGATCAACACCGAGCAGGGCAACGCGTTTCCTGTTAACCTTGACGGTCCTTTTCCCGCCAAATGACATGTCGGCCTTGATGGCTTCCTCGGTGTAAAATTCCTGCGCCTCGACGAACCTTCCAGGATACGTAGCCTTTGCCACGCGCTGCCTCTGTTCCTGAATTGCTGCAGGGTCGCTTCGCGTCTTGATCACCAGAGTCTGGGGCGGAGCAGGCTCCAGGCATGCTCTGCCGATGGGCCTCCTGTGGAGCCGATCAGCGGATTGTGGGCTGAAATCTTTCAGAGAGGGAAATGGAAGGGACAGCTCTTGCAGGACGATTCGGACCGGCGGCTCAATCAAGTCTCTGGGTCCTCGCATGCTATCTCGAGGCCACATATACGTCCGGAGGGGCATAAGGTAATGGAAAGCCCGATGCCGCGCTTCGATCTCCTCGGCCGTCTGATTCTCCCAGTCCACAATGGAATCTGCGAGCGTGATCTTGGGAGCATACGAGGCCTTGGAGTTGTCTTGCGGACGGGCGTCACGATGCCTGTCTGGCAACGACTGAAGCGTATCTAGCAGCAGTTCCGAGCTCAAAAAGGCCATCATGGGCGCTACGGTCTCGTACCGCGCATCTGCTGGCAAGGGGACTTTGCGCTGGGATAGAATCTTGCCTCGGTCGAACTTGCCCTGAGAAAGCTGCTGTATCGTCGCGCCAGTCTCCTCGTAGCGCCGTGCAATCGCCCACTGAATGGGAGCAGCACCTCGCAAATCTGGGAGTAGACTCGGGTGCACATTGATGGCCAGGGAAGGCGATTCCTCGGTGAACCATTGCAACGTCTCATCGGGAATGAGCTTCCCAAACGAGGCGGTGATCAGGATCGAGCTCTTCTTGCGCTGCCTGAACGGCGGTGGGAGCTTCAGAGCGCTCAGAGTCGGCACCGCTTCTTCAATCTCCTCGTACGGAATGTCATTTTTGGCGGCGTACAGCTTGACGGGAGAGATCCTCATCCGCGTCGCGCCCCACTTCTGCTTGTTGTCCGCTGCGGTCCTGACGTGTAATGATTTGACGAGGTCTGGCCGTCCTCGTAGCGATTCAAGCACCTTGACTGCAAATGTGTCGTTGCCCATGAATAGCACGTCGTACGGCGGGCCATCTGGTGCGGATCCATTGTCAGACGATATAGCCGCGCCCGCGCCCGCGTCGGTGCTCCCGGCTTGCGACTCCTGGGGTTCCGCAGTCCGGACGTCCGGCTCGGACTGATCTGGAAGAGAAGCCAAGCCTCGCCGGAAGCCGGAAGTTCCCCGCCGCCTGTATGCGGTGGGGTTGGAGCTGTTTGAGAGGGTATGCTGCGCTCCACCACAATGGTCACACGCTATCCGACCTCGCGGTCTCGATGTAAGAGCGGCGCTCGAGAACTTCTGGACCTGAGAAGGCGCGCGCTTGGCTCTCGCACTCTGCGTGCCGGCGGTCCGGACCGTCCGCTGCGCAGCGCGGGAGAGCATGGTGGAAGCGAGGGTCGGGCACCGATCGCTCTGGTACGATGAAGCAGGTAGGATGTGTTGGCGAAAAAAGATAAAGCGCGAGTGCGAGAAGGAAGAAGTAGTAGGCCATGCAGCAGGTCCCGGTTCAGCTGATATTTCGTCGGAACGGAGACGCGCACCTCCACGCAAGACAAGGCAAGGCAAGCAGGGCGCGTGCACTGGCCAATGGTGAGAAGGAATCTCGTTGAGCACATACATTGAGCAGTGGAAGACAATCGCAAACAAAACTCGACAAGGAGATCGTGAGGGAGTCGTCAGGAACGCCGACAGAAAGAGAGAGGGCAGAGAAGGAACAAAGTTGGAGGGTGACGAATGTCAAAGGCAGCATGAGGATATGTTGTGTTGCCGCGAGGCAGAGGTATACTTCGAATGACACTAAAGGGAACCAGGATTCGAGAAGACAGAACACAGACATGCAAGCGGGGCTCAAGCGGCCATCGTATGTGGCGCAGGAATCGTGCCGGTGCGAGCCAAAGTTGACTTGCCGACTACACGGGTGTGCGAGCAAAGTGGCGAGCAGATCCCATGATGAGCCTGGAGAGGAACCCTCCCGTCTCGGGGATGATACCATCCTCGTAGCCCAAGTTGAGCGAGTTGAAGAATTGCCACGATGCGGCGTCTTCAAAGGCTCCGCCGGCACCATGATAGTGGTGATGGGTCTCACCACCCGTCACGACCCCTCCGACGATGAACCCACAGACGAGGACGCCGCTGCTCCAGAATAGCAGCCTGGCACCGGGGGTGAGAGCATCCGATTGACGAGCAAAGGAGTTCAGGCCTTCCTGGGCTGGGGTCGGCAACACGTTGAAAAGACGCGTCGCTCCGGAAATCAGTCGACGTGGCACATAGCTCGCTGCCGCCGACGCCGAGCGTCTTCCTCGCTGTGGCTTTGGGCCGCTGTTGGAATCAGACCCAGCCACTGTCGAGGAGCCGCTTGCCTTGGTGCCTTCGCGCGACACGCTTCCTTCGGCCGCTTGCTCCTTCTCGAGTGCTTCTTCTAGGACGGTGCAGCGCAGGCGGAGGTGATCGGCGAGGGCCTCGTACTGCTTTGCAGGCGTCTGGTCCGCCCCTTCGCTGCTAGAGCCACCAGTAATCAGCTCGAGTAGGGACGGTCCGAAGCTGGTTGCAACAGATACATTGGCGGATGCACCCTCAGCCTTTGCGGGGTGACATCTGGTGATAATCGACTTCTCCATAGCTGCTTCGTCGTAAGTAGGTGGGCTGGGCTCAGATGTCGTCGATGTGTCATCGGCAGAAACAGTCTGCGTCGATCGTTCCGTCAAGATTCTTGGTGCAGCATCCCGCCGTCGGCGGCGCCTCGTGGTCGTGACAATGACACTCTCGTCTCCCGTGTCATCGTCCTCGGCCGTAGATTCGCTGTCGACGGATCTGACCTCCGCATTCTCCGCCACCTCATCGAAGACTTTGGCCAACTCTGCGCCCAGCCTCTTGGAGGTGCCGGTAGGAATGCTCGCTGCACTCCCAGGCTGGAAGAAGCCAGAGCCTCTCCGGGCTTCTTCGAGTTCGCTGGAGAGCTCCCTGAGCTTGGCCTGGAGCGCCTCACGCTCGGACTCGAGTTCGCTCACCCTAGCGTCGCGTACTACGGCCTCGCTAAGCTGGGCGCGCAGCTGCTCGAGCTGGCGGCGGTATTCTTCTCGATCCTTGTCCCATTCGCATTCACGGGTATAATGGTCGGCCTCGTCGCGTTGAGCCTGAGCGATGCGTTCTTGGAGCTCGTTGACCTTGCCCTGCAGGGTGTTCAGCTTTGCCTCTCGGAACGTCAGATCCGCCGCCTGAACGTCTTTTGTCCGCTCCATGACCTTGCACATTTTTTCGCTCGTGGCAAGGTCGTTTTCGAGACGGCTGATCTCATCGAGGTACTTTTGCTCTCGTTGCTTCATCTCTTCGCTCGTCTTGGATAGACTGCTTAGCTTTGTCTGCAACGTCTCGACTTTGGTCTCGAGGTCTGCAATGGTGGTATCGGCCGCATTCTGCGTGTCCTCGAAGGCCTTTTCCTTGTCTTGGAGAGCATGGACAAGCTGATCGTACCGGCGCTGGAGATCAGCGAGCTCTTCGGTGTCTGGAGCATGCGGTTGCTCCCAATCCTGATAGCGAGGTCGTCCGAAGCCGTGACGCGGGGATGAGCCCATCGGCGACCGGAGCCCGAATGGCTGATAATTCGATCCTGATCCTTCGAGATCGGGACTTCCCACCCTAGATGCTGAGCTTCTAGCTCTGTCCCTCTCGGACATTCTCTCCCACTTTTCCTCTTGTTCAGCATACCAAGAGTCATCACCCGCGTGTTCGCTGGTGGTCCTCGGGAAAGAGAAGCCCGTAGAGACGCTGCGCGGGAAGCCTGGCTCCTCGCCCTCATCTGAGGACAGTGGAGGCATTGGCTGAGAGACTTGGCGAGGACGGGTAAAGTATCCATCCGGACTTGCAGTACCGGGGTCGTTGTTACTGCTGCTGCTTGCACTGACATCGCTGGTCCTCCTCGAGCGGGCTGCGAGCGCTTGGGGTTTGGGTCGCTGCCAAGAGCTGGGAGGCGCTCTTCCCTTGCCGCGCAGCACGTCCTTGTCGTCTTGTCTTGATGGATCCAGCTGACTTC
The DNA here is from genome assembly GCA_004016185.1 of Quambalaria eucalypti. Taxonomy (NCBI): domain Eukaryota; kingdom Fungi; phylum Basidiomycota; class Exobasidiomycetes; order Microstromatales; family Quambalariaceae; genus Quambalaria; species Quambalaria eucalypti. The sequence goes on from RRYC01000154.1 coordinate 104,449, forward strand.
GGCGGCGCTCTCTTTTGGGGTCCCCCGAGTCGCCCTGAATGCCCGACGCAGAGGTTGTCCTGCTGCGCTGCTGGACGACGGAATCCGATACACGGCCTCTTCCGGCTCGGTGGCCCGGCGAGGGAATGCGGTCGAGAGGTGCTCCGATCGTCACGTCAGCCGAGTCGCTGTGCGCGCTACTGGCACGTGGAAATGGCGCAGGGGATGGCGAAGTCTCGAGTGGCGTTGAGCTCTTTGGCGGTGAGGAGGTGGAAGGGAACGGAGGATCGGGGCTCGTGGGCCTGCTCGATGAATGCCGGGCCGCAGAGGAGGCGGACGACGACGAGGAGCTGCTTGATCTGATACGACCCCTCTCTGCCGTCTCCTCTCGGTCACTGCCAGAGGTATCTGAGCGCGCATAGGTGTCTCCTTCATCCTGCTGACCCTCTTGAGCCATGCGGGCTCCTTCGAGACCTTGAATCATGTTGACCAAATCATCGCAGGAGATGGGATGATCCGGGAGTTGGTTGCAATACTGCTCGAGTTGCTCGCGGCTTTCATCCTCGATGAGGGGAAAGCCGCGTTTCTCCTCAAAGACGCGAAGAAGGTGAGGAAGATCAGCGCAGAGGACTGTCCGAGCACTCGGGGATTCACTGCCCGCGTCCTCTCCGGCGCTTTGTCTACCGCTGCGTGATGGTACGAATTGTTGGAACAAGTCGTATATTTGATCCTGTGGCGGCAGAGGGTGGATGGAAGGCGTGAATGTACGCATGCCGATGAGTATATGCGGGGCGGCCACTGAGAAGGTTGGGTCGGGAGCAAATACTCACTTGAAGGTCTTGAAAGCTTCGTCGATGTTCATGAGGGGCCTGTTGACGCATAGGCGTTGTGGTAGAGACGGATTCGGCTGGGAAGTCAGTACTTGTTGAATTTTACGCTGGCCGCGTGCGCAGCAGCATGATGCAATTACGAGACGACGAGCGATGGGGATGGCGAGGCATCTCACCGAAGGAGCATTGAGGCGTCGCCGAGCTGAGGTAGAGGCCGATTCTTGCAGCGTCTCGTCGGCATCCGAGGCCTCGATCAGGCTAAGGGGGCGGCCGTATTGGGCCGAGTCTGCTGCAGAGGCATCAGACGAATCTTGCGTGTGGGCCATGGTGACCCAAGGTCTCGAGACCGGTCGGCTATATGCCTTTGTATCTGCGTGGAGCGGATGTGGGGCGAGTCGAGAGGAGGATGTTTCTTCAAGTTTGGGTGGATGTGTGGGCAATAGGTAGTCGCGTGGAATATCACGAAGATGGCATGGAAGAAAGGTAGGAAAGCTCGGTGGTGATGATGGACGGGTTGCTTATTATGGATAAGTGCGCGGAGATCGGTTGCACGAAATGGGGTGGACGAAGATCAATGGAGTGGATCGCCTTACCGCTTCCTAGTACAACGGCGGTAGCCCGACTAGCTTGGATCTCGACGAGCAGGTCTCGAGGATGACGTCTGAAATCACGTTTGAGCGACGCTTTGGGCCCGCCATGATCGAAAAGTGCGAGTGCGGCCCCTTTGTCGCTCAGCCCTGCGCTAAGGCGCCTCGGCTGCTTGACCAACGCGTCCGGGCGGCGCGGCGTGCGTGTTGATCTCTGTGCGTCCCTTTGGGCAACCCAACCCAACACTCACAGTCACGATGCTTCAGCGAAAGAGAGCGAGGCATCAAACACCAAGCACTATTGTGCTTTAGGCTTCTCCTTGTTCGTGACCCAGCGCATTCATCAGCAAAGTGCGCTCTTATGGGAAGCCGCAATACTTGCGCCGACTGCTCTTTGAGGCGAGTGTCGTGACACAGCAACGACGCGAACACAAAGGAAGATCTAAGAAGTACAATAGCAAAGAGGTACGGGTCGAGCGCTAGTGACAAATGAATTGGGGTGTTGCGGCTGGGCCTTCAACAAGAGACGAACCACTACAGAGGTGACGGTGACGCGAGCTCCATCAGCGGCCGTCAGGGATGCTGACAACCAGGGGAGCGGTACAATGCAGCGTGACTGTGCACAGCACCGCCCTTCAAACTTTCGCAACCGAGTTTCCATGCGACCCCATTCGTCGGCGCCGTCGCGGCTTCCAAGGCTGGGTGGAGACGTGAGGATGGACTGCGACTGCCACACCGCCCCCTGACACTATGTGCCGAGCAGCCATTGTGCGGAATTCGTTGGAGTGGACCCTTGCGCTTGCTGTGCATCCCAAATTTGCGCTCTCTTGATAGAAGGCCAGGGAGACACTGCCGGGACTTGCGGGCTTGCTGGGGCTGGGCCCGCTGCGTGAGTATCGCCTTACTCCACCGAGCCTGGAGAAAGGAAAGGGCACTGCACCAAGCCTTGGAGAAGGGTAATCTTTTTTTCAATTAGTCGCACTTGAGGCAGAAGCCGTCGGCGCTCATGGGAAATTACCGGCCGGATAAGGAGGCAAGGATGGCACAATGGCAGGATGGCGGAATGGCATGCCAGGTGAACCACGGGGCTGTGCACAGCTCAAACTGTTCCGTACAGTATCGAACCAACTCCACGAAACTGTGAGACGACGTCGCTTCGCTTCCCAAAGGCGGCAGGGCAGGCAGGTGGGCGTGGGCGTGGGCGTGGGCGTGGGCGCACGCGACGGGAAGGGCCTGGCCAGGGCGTGCGGCGGTGCTCGTGGGCGCGACGCGAGCGCAACTTCCTGCCGCCGCTGCCTGCCTGCCGTGCACGCCCGCCTGGACCGGGAAGGCGCATCGCCCCACCCGCGGATCGGCACAGGCACCACGACCCGGGACTGCCAAGCCAAGACTGGCCTAGCGCCGCCGTCGGACGAGAGTCGGGCGCAAGGTCGTCCAAAATGTTAATCGGGCAAATGGAAAGCGCTTTCAGGGCGCCAACGCTCGACTTCTCGCGAAACACTCTGGTACAAGATTGTATTGCAAAGCTTCCCACTGGTCCTCCACCAAGAGCCCCGTAACGGCCGTATAGACGACGTCGACGTCTGCATCGCCAAGCTTACCGAGCAACACAACGAAACAGGATTCGCTTCCGCGCGGCCAAATTGTCCATCGTGCCCAGACGCCGCTTACCGAGCGGATTCTAGACCTGAATCTCCGACGTCAGCGGCTTCTTCCTCGTCTTATCCAGGCTTCTTCGTGGGAACGGGATTCTCGCTGCCGTCACATTTATATCTGTTCGACTTCTCCGACGAACCACCCCTCTCTCGACCCCTCCCCCCTTTCCCCGATCTCCTCCCCCTCCTCGACGGCGTAGTGTCACCCTATCCGCCCTGGGGAGCCTCTCGTCGCCATGCAGAACCAACACAACCTCCCCATCTCTCACCCCGATCACCCTCACCACCATCACCCACCTCTTTCGTCCCTTGTCCACCCTCACTTGCATACAATCCTTCACCTTGCTGCCGAGTACGGTCTACCCGAACCCAGATGGACGGCCTTCAAGCCAGAGGAAAAGCGCAGCATCTCCAGTGACAAGACCATCACGCCTTCCTCTACCATCAAGACACCCAAGGCAACCTTGCAACTCGGTGGCGCCTATCACGATGAAATCGGCCCAACACCTCTGTCGAAACAGCACACACTGCTGTCTGATGTTCAAGGCTCTCCTCCTCAGCTCGAGGCTCAGCCCCATCATTTCAATGCCTCGCTGATCCCGGGATGGGCGGAGCCACATCCGGTTATGCTGTCCCCTACGGCAGAGAAGCCGCAGATGGAGTTTACCGCCGAGCCCCAGCCTCGCAGCAGCAGGGAAATGTCGCCCGTCTCACCCCACCGACGCAAAGACACAATCGACCCGGCCATGAAGCGCAAGGAAGAACATCAGCAACACGTCCACCGTCATGCCACGGAGAATGAAATCTGGATCGAGATTGCCGATGCCTGCCGTGTAGTTGCAGACGGACTCAAGGAGGGTAAGTCGATGCATGCTCGATGGGTGACTATCATGCTTTGCTGCCACTCACCATTCTCCCGGTCCACCCGCCTGCCCTCGACCCCATGCCACACCACGGCGCCTCTGCAGAGCATCTGCGGGAGCCCATGGGCACTACGTCCCTCATCATCCACGTCCTTACGTTGCTGTCTCTCTCCATCACCCACGAGCACGAGAGCCCACAACCCCCTGTGCGAGATACCCTAGACCCTGCCCGGTCGCACAGCGGCTTCTGGGGACATCAGAGGAATGCCTCCGTCGAGTCGACCCTGTCCGAGGTGGCCGCTCGGCTGAATGGTGTGGTCATGGCACAAACACAGTGCCTCAGGGTCCTCGCAAACCTATGCATCGACAGCGACGACAATCGCGTGCACCTGATACTCCATGACACGCCGCTGTTTGTCCTCAAGCTGGTCAAGGATGTCTTGGCCTCTTCGCCGCCTGACGGCTTCTTCGACCAGCCTGTTCTCCTGCTTCTCAAGACTGCCATGGGTGCTCTGCTTAATCTGCAGCTCGAACACCCTGAAAGTCGGAGGTGGCTGCTCAAGCTGCCCAAGCCTCGCCGCAACCACCACCCCCATGAGCACATGGGTCATCTCGCCCATAGTCATGGCCACTTTCGCCACCTCCATGGCACAGAGCAGAACGGTCATTCCACCGGCTATCATCACGACCTGCACCACCATCTCCACCACCTCCACAATGTTCATCCCCACCCACACCCGACGTCGGGAGGCGACTTCATCGAAAACAGCCCATTTGAGCTGCCCGAGCCCGCAACAATTCGCATCTTGCTCGAGGTGGCCACTGACCCCCGCATCTATGCGCCTGCTACGACGCTGAGGTGCCTCGTTCGCCCCGATGATGCCGATGCGGAAGTGCCGTTCAAGGTCGAAGGAGAGACGGAGGAGTCAGCCATTGGCTACCCAATCCAAGGCGACTGGGGCATCATCGAAATGGGTGCCGAAGTTGCAGCTTGGGCTGCTCGCATTGCCGACGACCTGTTGACCTTCGAAGCCGAAGAAGCGAGGGCAGCCCGAGAGGACAATCCACAAGCGCCCGCAGCGGCTCTGCCCTCATCTTCAAAGACCGCCCTCGCCGCTGATCAGCGCGTGTGGGAGCTCCTGCTGCGCCCCCTCGCCTTCCTGACTGCATCCCCAAGCGCTCTAGCGCTGCGCACTAGCCCACCCGATGGCGAGATTGTAGAAGACGCCTCGCCATTCCTGGACGCAGACATGTCGATCATCTCCCTCTGCGGGGAGTTGCTCGAGGGTTGCGCCCAAATCGCCCACGGCAACGATCACTTCAAAAGGACTGGTCTTGCCTCCTTGACGCCTCTGCTGGATTTCATCGAATTCGGCACAAGTCCCCTGGGCACCAACACATCTCCTCCGCCTAGCGTCCTGGACAAATTCGCGCTGGAGCAGCCCGACGTCGATTCCTTTGCCACCGAGATCAAGAGGGCAAAGGCATCCGCTGTCCAAGCCGTCGTCGCCGTAGTAGGGGAAGACAGAAACATGTCGACTCTCTTCGGCGAGGCAGGTGACTCGCCCTTCCTTCAGCGCATGAGGAGCTGGCTCAACAAAGACTGCGCAAAGCGAGAAGACCTGGTATCATGCTCTCTGCTCTCAATTGCAAATCTAGCTCGCAGCGGTAAGTGATGGCGTGCTTTTGCCAGGATGTATTGCAGCTCATCTCTAACAAGGTACTCACATCGCTTCTCTTTCCTTTTCTCTTAGACGTCAATTGCATTGCCCTCGTCCAGTCACACCAACTTGTGCCGCTCATCGTCTCCCTCCTTCGAGGAAAGAAGTCTATGACGTTGTATCACGCGACCTTGGGGCTTCTGAGGAACCTTTGCATTCCGGTTCCCACCAAGGCCTTGATCGGTGACACTGCGATCTTCGAGCTACTACCCCCTCTGCTCTCGAAGGACAAGGACCATGCGCAGCCCATTCAGTTTGCAGCCGTTGGTATCGCAAAGCATCTGGCTTACACACCTACCGAGAGTCTACACAAGAATGCCATCGCCATCTGCGGCATCGGCTCGGACAAGCCTAATACACTCGACGCCATTCTGGACTTGATCTCACGCACCGAGGATACTCCCACGAGGCTCGAAGCTACCCGCGTTCTTGGAAATCTCATCCGCACGCTGTGGTCTGCAAAGGCGACGGGCGATGGCGTCGATGTGTCCCTGGTGTCAGAAGCGCGCACCAAGTTGACCAGCCCCCAGGTTGTTGCAGCCCTGTGCAACATGCTACGCCGGGGCGGAAAGTTCCCGGTGCTGATCAACGAAGGGCTGGTGGGTCTCACCCTCCTCGCAAGCGGCTCCCCAGACCAAGCTCCAATGATCGCGAGTGCCCTCCTCGGGCGTCCGACATCCGACCCTGGCGCTTCGCCAAGCACAGACGTCGTTACATCCCCGACTGAGAGCGGGCCGATGTCACCAGATGCGGTCAGCGGCGACGGTAACGAGGGTGTACCGACTCGGGCGCCTCCAACCCGCAGCTCCACGGCAGACTCGATGATGTCAAACTACTCATCGACGACAGTCACTGCCCCTCCAGACACGGCTGCAGATATCCTCTACGACGTGCTCTGGCGCAACGACGGGCGCATGCCCATCCAATTCGCTGAGAACGGATGCTCTCTACTGACAAGTCTCGTCAGCCCTGCCACCGCAACGACTGCCGAGTCTACCTCGAGTAAGGCAACGGAGGAAGTCAAGGACCTCTCCATTAAGATGCTCCCCGCTCTTCGCGGCCTCAAGGTCCGCGCCTCCGGCGAGCAGACGCAAAAGGTCGTCAATAGCGCTCTGGAAGCGTGCGAAAACGCTGTTCTGACCTAGAGTAGAGATGCACTAGTCGTCTCCTCTGCCAGTATCACTGGTCGCGCGGCGATTCCTCTTCACGAGCCAATTCTTATACTTCATCATCATCCTATAGATCACGCTCCGCGTATTTGGTTACCTACCTCTGCGCACCTCCCTGCATGGCCCGCCCCAGCTCCCTCATACCAGCCACACCTATGGCTTTTCACTCCGAAACACGTGTTCCGTGCCACATCACACTGCATCGAGAGCTGCGCATTTCCTTCCCAGTCATCCCCCCGTTCATTCTTCGTCCCCGTAGCGATAATATCTCGTTCCATTCCATCCTGTCGTGGTTCCGCCACCGCTCTAGTCACAACACGCTCTTTTCGCTCGCTTCGCCTGAGTGCAAGGAATAGACATGCGATTCTTTGAGTTGTGATGTGAAGTATCAATTTGACTGGCAGCGAGACACGGGAGGCAAGAGAGGCGCTATTTGACACTGACACGAAGACTGAGGCTGAGACTGATACAGATGCTGATGAGACTGACAAATGAAACCGATGATGCTCCGGTAGAGGCAGGGTGCTTGGCACTGACAACGGCAGCGAAGCGAGGGGCGCGGGCTTGTGCTCCAGCGCGATAGCTCCGAGGCCTATGCCGACTTTTCTTGCACGCCAGCTGGTTCCATCAGAGGGTTTGAGAGAGCGAGCCAAGGGCCGAGGCGATGGTGATGAAGAGGTCTTGACGTAGTGGAAATCAACTCGTCGTTGCCGAGCTAGGAATGGCAGATGGAGCGGTGTGGTCTGATTGGAAGAGGAATTAAATCTGCCTTTTTTCTATGAGAGAAGACAAGTCAAATTCGTGTTTTCTTGATGACGGCATGACATCCCTATTCTTCTGTCTGGCTCAAGTCGACACGTCTTGATTCACTTGGCAGTAGCCCTTGGATTCTTCGACTGCGCCCTTTTTCTGGCCGAGGCAGCTGTGCGACCCACTGGTGGACGAAAGACGGATATATGCGCACATATGAGGTGTCGCCTCGGCTCTAGCACATGGCTCCGTCGAGCTCATCCCATGTACATCTGAGGGAGAAAGTTGGTAGAGCCAGTGCCGTTACCATTGGAGGGTGCGTCCCAGGTGCTGGGAAAGAATTGCTGTTCGTTGGCTGGATTGACTGGTTGCTGACTGCCGCTAGCACTGGTACCCTCGGGGCTCGCACTGAGCCTGAAGAGTCGACCGGAGTCGGCAGCGCCACCAGATGGACCACTTCCATTTGACTGGTCGAGGGTGGTCGAAGACGAAGACGCCTCCGCTCCAGTCGTAGCGTATGACCCCGAAACGGAGAGACGTTGGCGGCCGCGGCCCGCATTCGGCCTGCTTCGTGTGCCGCCGAGGTCCATCTCTGGATAGTAGTCTTGGTCATCTTGCTCAGCGGGGCGTGTCCTCTTTTGCCGACGTGCCACGGAGTTGCCGCTGGCGCTGGCGGCGGGCACGAAGCTATCGATGCGCTCCTTCAAGATGGCCGCACAGACATTGTTGTAGCGGACTTGACCGTATTGCTTCTCGCGGATCTCAGTCCTCAAGATCTGTACCCATGACGCCAATTCATGGTAATCGGCTTCTGGATATTTCCAGCACATGTAGCCGATGTGGACGAATTCGACGGGGGAAAATTTGTTTGGGCCGCCCGCGCGAAGAGCGCCGGTGAAGCGATTGTCGTTCCCCAGGATGAGGTATCGGTTCATTGCCTCCATGACTGCTCGCTTGAACTCCTCGGAAGGAGGAGCATCGTCTTTCGAGAGAAATCGCCTGATGGTTTCGTACGAGGGGACGTAGACCTTGTTGCTGTTCAGAATGCACAGGGAAATCTGTGACGGAGACAAAGGGAGGGGCATTAGTCGTATTCAGCTTGTTGCCGCCAGTCGCGTTATGCAAGACAGTGTGACTCACCTGTGCCATGTACAGCCAGTCGGTAGAGCGCTCAATTCTGACAAGGTGGCACAGGTTGGCACCGACCTTGGCTGGGTCCATGTACTTCTTGGTGAGGACGTCGCAGAATGCCGTCCATTGGCTTTGTAGGGCAGAGAGCTTCTCTGCAGGCGACAGGGAGACTCCCATCTGCACACGCTGGAACATCTCTCTTTCATGATCGTCGGTCAGACCTTCGTAGATGACCGTGGGGATCGTCTCTCGCTTGAAGCGCTTTGCGATGTCCGCCGGCAGGCCCTTCTGCCTCTTAGCGGGATTGTCGCGGTAGTAGAAGGCCCTTCCATGGCGGTCTCTGACTGGAATCTCGTTTCTCATGAAGAGCTTGATGGACGAAAGCCTTTGCTTTCCATCGATGCACGTGAACGAGGGCCCGCCATTGCTGGATGGCCGAGAGGAGAAGAGAATCGGAGGGATGTAGAAATGAGAGATCAAAGAATTGATGACGGCACTCTGCTTATCCTTTGACCAGACGACATTGCGCTGGTAGTCAGGCTCGAGGTCGATGTCACCGCTCTCCACGTCATCGAAGAGTTGCCCCACGGTGTTCTGGACGATGCGAGGAGTTGTCAGAATGAGACCAGCGTCGAACTCCCTGCGAGGACAGAGGCGATCGGGACAAGGCCGGGGCAGCGTGTCAGCGTGTCAGTGTGCCGGCATGAGGAGGCCTCGAGCGGTCAACTCACTTCTTTGACCGTCGGGTTCCTCCCGTCGAGGGAGCGGATTCATCTTCAGAGTCGTCAGTGTCGCTCGCGAGGGGCAGATGGCCAAACTCGTCTTCGCTCTCGTCCTTCTGCTGCTTGATCCTTGGCATCGATGCAGTGTTTGCTTGAGATTGTTGCAGAAGGCTTGCTTGATGCTTGATGAGTGGATGTTAGTGAGTGTGGGTGGAGGTTGTCTGTGTTATCTGTGGAGGCAGTGTGTGAATGGCTGTGGGTGCAGGTTGTGTGTGATGTGGTAAGAGGTGGTGAAGTGGAGGGGAATTGGGGGACACAGGATAGTGCTGAGCAGTGCCTTTATGTAGTTGCAGAGTTGACTGTCTGTCTAGCTGAGTGCATAGCCTGCTGGCTGGGGTTGTTTTGTGTGACTTGCTGGCTGGATTGTGTGAGGAGAACATGGGACTGACAGCTTCAACCAAGGTGCTGCTCAGCTGACCTGCTGGCAGACCTGGCTGGATCGCTAACCTACCTCCCTGGAGCGCTCTCCTGCCCTGCCTGACCCGTTGTCTGGCCCTGGGTTGCTGTTGCTGTGACAACTCCCCAAACTTTCAAAGTTCTAGGCCCTTCTGTTGGGGTAGATCACGTGCTTGCGCGGCGCGGGCGCTTTCGGCTCCGACCATTCTCCCGAGAGCGGATGCTCAGCTGAGCCGTTGCTCCGCTCTCACGCTCGATCTAATGTATTGACGAGGCGTGCCTGCGTGCCACGCGATGCAGGCGGTGCAGTGTTGACGAATTAAGCGTTGGTGGCGGCCCAGGGCCAGGCGGTAGACGCCAGGGAGGGACCCTTGATCGGCATGGACCGGTCGGCTAAGAGCAGTGAGGACCGTGAAAAGTGCACCGGAGAAAGGAATGACCAAAGGGTGAGATTGACGATATCAGCGGAAAAAATAAACATCAAAGCAATTGAAAATGGGCGCAAGCACAGGCTTGATGCGGTGATGCGGGGTGAGGCTCACTTACAATTTCATTTGGCATACAGACGACCTCAAGACCCTGCCAATCTGCTGCACGAGCCTCTTCTCCAATATCATATATCGGTCCTCTCCGCCATCATGTCCTAGGGCATACTTACATTCTTCATATCGCTGGTCTTGATCTTCGCCTTCAAAGCCGCTCAGTGCTTCCATCTTCCCTCCACCTCCCTCGCCCATCATGGGCTCAGCAGAGGACTCCTCGCTACGACCGCGCAAGACTTCTGGGCTGGGGGCGCTGCCTATCCCTGTGTCTCTTCCATCTCTCTGGAAGGCGGGCACAAGAGACAGCCCGCCGGCACGAGATCGCCGTCCCGACGAAATGGATCTCGAGATGGCCCCAGCACTGCCTGGTGCCCAGGATAGCGACTCTAGCTCTGACGGCGGTATCAAGTGGGCGGATGATTCCATGGGTCCTGACGGATTTCGAAGGTGAGTAAATGCGCTGTTTGCATGTTTAGCGCGCAGACTTGAATTCTCATCGTAGCTACTGCTTTTGCTACCCTAACCATCTTGCAGTTGCAGAACTTCCAGCCATGAGGCAACCACCTCGCAACCTGTCCACGTCTCCAGTGTGGCTTTCCCACCAGCCGCCAAGCAAACGTGCTCGCCTCCCAATTCCGGGCCCCCAAGCTCTAGTGGATCAGAGGAAGCTGGGCCATCCACTCTCGCCCCACGACTGGGGTCTCGTGTGATACCCAGTAGGTCTGCCTCTCTCTCCGCGTCTTCGTCGAAGATGTCCAGACCATTAGTGCCCGCCGATGGGACACAGATTCGCGGACCACCGAGGACGAGATATGGCCCACCCTCAGCAACGGCCGGCAGATCCCTTCGTGGTCACATGCGCACAAGCTCAGCGCCGATGCGCGAATCCCCAAGTCGCTCTCCCACGCTCGATGAAGGATCATATGACGACGGCTCGCCCTCATATTACACCCATAGATCGTCGCACACGATACGGGAAGCAGAGGTCTCCCATTATCGCCGAAGCTCCGATTCGGATGAAGCCGCTGCGCAATACGCCCATGATTCACAGAGCACAGCTCCATCCTTGAGCGCTCGATCAGTCACGACGCTTCGCCACTTTGCAGCTGCTTGGGTTCCAGGCGCATCGAGGCTTTCTTCACCCTCGGACACGCCCAAAGGAGGCAGCAGTCCGGTGATGCGCCCGTCCAAGGCACTTCAGCCCATCGGCGCAGGGCGAGAGAAGAAACTCATGCTCGAACCCACGCGCTCGCAGCCAAGGCGTCCCGTCAGACTCGATCGACGGCGCCTCGACAAGGCTGTGACTTTGGCGGTGGAGGCAGCTCAAGTTGCCGAAGAGGACGAGCTCGCCCGACAGCAAAGAGAACGTCGTCGACAGGTCCGAGCAGATGCAGAGGCGACTTTGCGAGAGCTGCCCGCGAACCAGGGAGACGAGACGCCCAAGGATGGTCTACTCTCCCGCATCAGGACGATTTCCGACATTTCATCCTTGACGGATGGCTACACGCGTCCACGCTTCAGTAGCCTGTCGTGGAGCGGCAAAGCCGCCTCTCGACGTCAGCGGGAAGAGTTGCCTTTGCACCAGGCGGGGGGCATTTCCAGCGAGATAGCCTTCTACTCTTCGGGAGACAGTGAGGAAAGCAATCTCAACAGCGAAGACAGTCAGGAAGATGTAGACAATTTCTCCCTGTCTCTTTACCTCTCCGCTGTCTCGTACCTGTTGTCGGCTCTGCCCGCGCACGAGACGCCGCACTTGCCTGAAAAGGAACGGCAAGAGCTCAAGAGCAAGCTAGAGAGTATGCTGCAAGACCTTGGGTACAATGATGGCTCGACCGCAGACGGCCTCTTATTGTCCTCTGCTGATGGCAGCGCTACCATTTCCCAGTCTGAAGCGCAGCGAGAGGAGCGTCTACGAGAGATGCTAGAGACCGAGTTGCGACGTGCGGAGGCCAGAATGCTGGGTGGTGCCGCGGCAAGCTCTGCGAACAATGTCCGTGCAACACCATCGCTCAGCCGCCAAAGATCGAGGACTTTCTCCTCGGCTCGCGAACCTCCTCGAAGGACCGGTGCTGGTGGGACTCTGGCGGCTACGATTGCGTACTCGACGCTGGAGTTGACCTTTGCCGTTGCTGCCGCTGGGGTTGGCGTACTGGGCAGCGGTCTCGCCCTGCTAGCACCAGGTGCCACCCAGGATTCCACGCAGAAGACTGCCTGCGCGATCGGGCCCGCGCCAGCGGTCAATGAGAAGAACGTCTTGCGAGCTCAGGCTCCACGAGAGGCAGTGGGACGGCAGCCGCCCTCGACTGTCGCCGCCAGCGGCAAGGTCGATGACTCGAGTGCCCAATACTCGTCTGCTCGGTCCCTGCAGTGGGATCTTGCCATGGCTCTGGCGTCGACGACTGCGTCGACGTTATACGGATGTCTCTCGGCTGCCGCAGCCGAGACGGCATTTGAGGAGCGACGAATCAGCCGCCTCCGCGGGAAGGAAGGTCTGCCACCAGGCACTAACAGTGTACTGGTACCGTCCGAGAAATCGCTAGCGGTGCCCGCTCTCGGCGGAGAAGGCGGCATCGAGCAGGAGACGGAAATGACCGAAGACCGCCTCATACTTCTCACTGCGTCATTTGCCCGCGCGTTGCGTCGCTCGCCGCTACCTTCGCAGGTCTCATCTTTGACGACGCAGCTCAAGTCTCTCCTGCAGTCCATTGACGAGAAGTACGCCGTGCGTCGGCGTGCCGCCGATGAGGCTTTGCGGCGTACGCGACAGGGGCTGGGCTACGTTCGGAAGAAGGGATGGCACGTCACGATCGTGCGTGGTCTGTGGGCGATGATGGAGATGGGCGTGGCTGGGATTGAGGCTTGGCGCGATGAGGGCGCAGAGCAAGGCGGTGCGAATAAGTGGGCGGACCAGGAGGGGTTCCCCAGTCCCATGGTCATTGCCGCGTCAGCTTGAGGTAGACCCCACACGGTAAGGCTGACTTCTTCTTCCGAGCTGTCCAGAATCTCACGATGGCTCGAGGCCGAGGCCGGTCATAGCCCGACCGACACCGATGGTCTGTCATTTTGTTTTCGTTTAGATGTTTTCTCCCTAGATCACCGTTCTCACTGCGCCCCGTTTACGCCCTCTTTCCAATTGCTTGCCCCGATGTCCTTGTAGATGCGTTTCTCTCATACCCGTTCCGTTTTCCTTTCATGCCCTCATCACGACTGAATCTAGACAGACATGCCATGCCGTTTCCACGTTCCTCTGGCGCCTCCCTGTGATCCATCTTGCGTGACACGAAGTGTTACTTCGCCACGCGTGGGTGCCCCGTGCGTATTTATGGTACGCGCCGGCCGTAAGCCGCTTGCGCCACGGCGACGGCACACTCTGATGCTGTTGCTCTCGAGACTCGAGACTTCCGAGATTAGTTTGTCCCAAAGGAAACACGCCGGTGCCCTTGCCCACTTCTTCGACGCCGAAGCAACATGATCGTCATCGCCAATCCCGCCCCACCCCCGTTGCTTACTTCGGAGTATTTATCGTAGCACGAGCAAGGCGCGCAAACACCGAGGCTTCTTGCACACATTGCCTCTCTCTTCCAAGCCTTCCAAATCTTCCAAGTCGGACTTTCTTTCCACTTTCCTTTCCACACCAACTTATTCATCTCGCACCCAAGATTACTATTCGCCAGCATGGTAAGTCTTTACATCCCGTAGAGAACCGAGGACTGCATGCAACGCATTGACACCTACACCCACACCCACACTCAAATCCTTCCCCCCCTCTCCTTGCCATTGCCCCTCAGTCCAAGTACCTCTTCACCGTAAGCATGTCCTGCTCCGGGTGCTCCAGCGCAATCACGCGCGTCCTCAGCAAGATGAAAGACCAAGGCTCCATCACGGACTTTGAAGTCTCCCTCGAGGAGCAGACTGCCACAGTCGTACCCAAGGGCGAGGGGGAGCCTACGCTCGAGCAGGTACGGGAGAAGCTCGCAAAGACTGGGAAGGAGGTTAAGAGTGCGGAGGTGGTGGCGTAGGTTGAGGGAGAGGGGGAAGGGGGGTGGGCTCGCAACCGGTGCTGTCTGTCACTCGTACCGGTCCAGGAGCGAACAGCGACGAGCGACGAACGGGAACCCAACCCGGCTGGCTGCCAACCCAAGCGGAAACGCACATCCTCTCAGCTCCAGCTCCTGGAAGGATGCCTTACTCCCATACCGTATGCACGCGAGTGGCATTCAGAGCCCTCGCGAGGATGTGTTCCTCAGCAGGTACAGCAGGTGCTTACGAGGAGTCGCAGCGCTGAATCGATTAGTACCCGGCTTGAGCATCGCTTGCGAGACGCAACGCAGGCGCGGTGGGTGTACGCGCAAGATGAGACCAATCGTACACAGTGTGAGAAACGCAGGTCAAGCGACATCTGAGGAGCATGAATAGAGGTTTGATTGTTGTCCTTGCCTAGGTGTAATTGATCTGATTCCCCGCCGATACGTTCGCTTCGCTTCCCACGCTATCCCGTATATTTCCTGGAACGGTTTCCTGATATCCGATATCCTTTTCCCTTTGCAAACACTAGCACGAGCATATTTCCCCTCTTTGAAAAGCATCACCACCACCCACACAGAGCACATTCCTTTCCAAGACATAGTATTCCCCTAGTCAACACGGACATACCGCTTCGAAATCGGCTTCTTCTTAGCAGCGCCCGACCCCGTGCGGGGCGGCGGCGTACCTGCCATGGCGGGTGGCGGGGGGGTACCACTCGAAGGCGGTGGGGCACCCATGCCCATGCCCATACCGGCGGGTCTCGGCCCAGACCCAGCAAGGGCCGTACTCGGCCGGAGGGGGGGTTGCGTCGCGGCAGGCTGGCTGAGGTCGCCCAGGTTTGAGCGGGCGCGCGGCATCGGCACGCGGCCGGGTGGTGCGCCCGACATTGGTGCGGGGCCTGCAGCGGTGGATTGGGAGGGGAAGGCGGGGAAGGATGTAGGCGGGGACGAGGCGGGGGAAGACGCACCCGATAGGGATGCGTTATCCAGGTCCATTGTGGAGGAGCGGCCCAGGGTCGAGGGCGGGGCTGAGCTCGGAGTTGCGCCTGCGCCCGGACCGCGCCCGGCCATTGAGGGCGAGGCGGTGCTCGCTCGTGGCGGCGGAGGTGGCGTGGCTGCGGCTGAGCCAGAGTCGCCAGCCTTTTTGTTGACCCAGCGCTTGAGGTCCTTGTCGTAGTAGAAGGCGGACTCCTCACCCATGTGGGCCTTGACGGGCTTCCCAGGCTGGCCTTCTGCAGACTCGCGGCGACCCCAGAGTCGACCGAAGCTCAGCCAGGAAGTCGAGGGCGATGACTTGAGCTCGGGCTTCTTGTCCTTATCATCGGCCTTGTCCTTGTCCTTTGCCTCTTCAGTCTGCTGCTTCTTCTGGTCCTCCTCTTGCTGCCGCTGCCGGTCAGCCACAGCCGTGCTCCCCACGCCGCTTCCCGCTGAATCGGCTTGCTTCTTATGCGAGCTGTTGCCGAAGCCGAGGTCATCGTCTTCGTCGTCCATCCACGAGCGCGGCTGCGTCTCGCCTGGACCAGCTGCGTAGCCCGCGTGCTGATCGGGGTTGGACGTCGTCGGTGGCGCATACACAGATGGGCCAGAGCCAAATGCGTCCATGGGGGAGACGAAGTCCTGGCCGCCACCCACATCGCTGAGATCAGCAGGGAGGTTGCTGACGAATTGAGGCTTGGGCCCTGTACTGTCAGTGCCTGCCTCGGCGTTGGCATCCTCACTGGCACCATACTCGTAGCCGTAGCCATACTGGGGTTGCGAGGACTCAGGAGCAGGCGCTGAGCCAGGACCATTTTGACCGGGCCACGGCGCATTGTCGGTCGGACCATAGCTGCGTACATGGGAGCCATATCCCTCGGCCTCGCTGTGGTTTGCGGCCGACGAGCTGCCCGTGCTGGGATTGCGGGCATGGCCGGGACTGTATGCATCGTACCCAGCGCCGCTGCCGCTCGGACCATAAGGACTCGCAGTATCAGAGGAGCCAAAGTCTACACCGTAGCCCATGGAGGCAGTGGAACGTTCTTGCTGCTGTTGCAAGTGCGAAAAGGTAGCAGGCGGGGTGCCTGTCAAGCCGCCTGCGGGGCTGCGGAAGGCCATCTCCGACGCAGCACGAGAAGCCGGTCGACTGCCTCCGGCGACGCTGAGTCCACCGCCGCCACTGCCAAAGTCGGCGTAAGACTGGACCCTCGAAATACCTCCAGCAGTCGCATCTGGGGTAATGGCGCTAAAGTGGGAAAAGGCACCGATTCCGCCATTGGGTGGGGCAGTCTGCGTGGCCGTACCTGGCGAGCTCTGGTCGCTGTCATCGCCCGCGATGAACTTCGTAAAGCGCCCCTCAAAGGCCGACAGCATACCGTCAAGTGTCGGACGCTGCATCTTTCTCGTGACCCAGTTGCCTCCACTGTCCAGCGAAGGTGCGCCTACGAGACGGTCAGAGAGCTCCTTGAGCTGCGAGACGAGGACGCGGTGCACGTAGGGCGAATTCTTGCATGCCTTCATGACACTCGCAATGGACTCGCAGTACTTTTGTGCCCTCTTGGTCTCCCCGAGCTCTGCCATCTGGTAGGCATGTACGAGCTTGTATGCCTGCAAGTGCGGCAGGCCACCGAAAGGCTCTTGACCCTTGAGGGGGGGCACCAAGGCGTGCGAGAACTCGTAAATCTCCGAGAGAATAAAGTGATCCAGGTCGCGCAAGTAGCTGGTGCTTGCGTGCGGGTTGAGCGCACCCAGGAGAGACCACCGTACATTGGGTGCATCAGCACCGCCGAATGGAGACGTCTGAGGAGCCAGCAGGTAGCACACATGCGCCGCCTCCTGCCAACCAGCGACCATGAGGCCGTCTCCCATTGCAGTGAGAGCCGCCGAGTCTCCCGCGCAACGATTCGCGAGGATGAGAGATGCAGATTCTCGCCAATTTGATGCAGTCTTTGTATCGCTTGGATCAGTGTCATCTGACAAGCCTGCCGAGGTAGAGCCGACGGAAGGACTGAGTGACTGCTGAGGCCGGAACAGGTCATAGAAGACTCGTGGCTCTTGACCGGAGAAGAGCGAGTAGATGAGGCGCAGGCTGGCATTGCTGCCACCATCTGCTTGACCGTTCATCTCTGACTCGATGAATTGATTGGCGACGCCGCGCCAGGTGTCTTGATCGACGGCGCTGGCGATGATCATGGCGTGCGTCCAAAGCTGCTTGCCGACGGCAAAGTCGACTGCCTCTTTCCGCTTTCCAGCGGTGAGCAACTCCCTGATCTGCTTCAGAGAGCTGCTGTGGACTTCGTAGGTGTGAAGCACCTCGCCAGAATCAGAGGTGGACAGTGACGAGGACGTCGACGTGTAGCCAGGAGCAAAGATGCTGCTAGACGGTTCCGGTGTTCTTGTCGTCAAGAGCTGGCGTACGGCATCACTAAATGCGGGGCTAAAAAGTGAGGATTGTGTCGGAGGTCAATACAGTTGCACAATGAGACGGAACGGTCTTTTCCAGCGACACCTACTTGTTGTTGGTATTCCCGTCGTGTTCCAGCACAGCAGCGAGCAAGCGGACGAGAAGAACGCGGTCCTCTGCCTTTTGGGCGTCCTTTGCGGGGTCGACAGCGGGCGGGGAGGCAACCTGTCCGTCTGCTTCTACGATAGACGGACGTCGCTTTCGGTAGGAGATGCCAAGGGCCATCTCGTCGGCAGCTGTGTTCAGGAATTTGATCAGAGCTACCTTTTTGGCCTTGACGGATGCAGTGACGCCTGCGCCGGCCCCTGTGGCACGCGCAATGGCGCTGGAAGGTGTCCCGGCATTCTCGAGAGCAGGACCTGGGAACTGCAGAGGGTCAAAGGAGGAAGCAAAGGAGGTGGGAGGAATGACTGTCGAGAGCGGACGGATTGCCACCTGAGTCGGAGGAGCAGCGTCGCTGGCAAATCCGTAGCTTGATCCACGGACGCCGTTGCCACTTGCGCCGCTCTGCGATGGGAAGAAGGTGGCAAGCCGACCATCGACGCCAAAGCAAGCGATTGGGATGCGAGCTCCTCTGCGCTCCTCGATTGGGTCTGGGGCATGCTCTGCAGAGTACGCGCCGCTGACACTACGACTGGCGCTCGCCGATCGCGACAATTCGTAGGGCGACGTGACGCCGTCGTGAGCATATCGATCGTCTGACGGCGCAGCAGCTGACAAGGGCGCTCCAGCAAAATACGTATCGCTGCTCTGGCCGTACGGAAGAGGGGTTGCTGGGCCGTATGCAGATTCCGCCTTGTTCTGGCTCTGATTCGATTCTCCTCGGGTGTGGCCAACGGAGCTGACCGACCTCTGTGTGATCGTCTTGTTTCGAGACAGACTGGCGCCGGGCAGATCGCTCGGCGGATCGTATGGTGATCTCACCGGAGGAGGGTTGGCCGCCGTGGGCGTGTCTGGCACTTCACCGCTCGGAGCGCCGTATGGATCTTCAGCAGCATCAGTAGAAGCGCCCCATCCGCCATCACCACTTGCCATGCCGTACCCATTTGCACCGTAACCATACCCATCGTATCCTTCCGAGGCACCATATTGGGGCATGGCATCAGTTTGGCCGGGCCCATACTGCTCGCTGCCCTGGTAGGAGCCATCTGCTGGAGCCGCGCCTCCCGACATTGGCGGTGGAGCATACTGGCCATACTCACTCTCACCGCCATATTGGGAGCCGCCGTACGCATCGTTGCCCTGGAAATGCTGAGGCGCATAGGGATCATATGCGGAAGTGGACGTGTCTTCGGCCTGTGGTGGCGCATGGGCATCGTGGGTCGCCTGGGAGGTGGGAACGGGTGCGTACGGGTCTGGCTGCTGTTGCTCCCCAGCTGAAGGACCAGCCTCCTCAGCATCCTGGGCAGACGTCGATGTCTGCTGCCCAGCGTACGAGTCTGCGGCGTAGTTGTCTTGCTCCTGATTGGGAGCGTAAGGATGGTAGCTGTACGCATTGGAAGGAGCGTAAGAGTCCTGAGCAAAGTTGGACTCATCGCCGGTGGGATTCTCGGATTCGCCGTAGTGGGCATCATTTGCCGAAGAAGGCGCGTAGGCATCCGGCTCGTAAGAAGAGCCATAGTCTGCCTGCAGCGTCATCTCACCAGACTCTTCCCGTGCGTGGTCGGAAGGAACGTGATCGCTGCTGAGGCCTCCTTCCTCGTCCCCAAACCAATTGGCGTCAGGGTCGTCTTCGGGTGCCGCAGCATGTGCGACATCTTCGCTGACTGGAATGGCATCAACATGGCCACTCTCGGGATCTGCCGGTGCCTGTCCCTCGGTGCTGGCCCCATGAAGATCTTCGCTTCCCGCGCCAGTACCAATGCCAGCGAATGAGTCCTCGTCAGTGCCATCTGCAGGACCTCCTACCATTCCACCTGCGTCAATCGTCTCATCACCGCCCTCGGCACCAAAAGCGGCGTCCGTCGGCGTCCGACTGTCGTCGAGTTCAGTCTCGCCGCCTCGATGACCTGCAACACTCTGACTGCGAAATTCTGCATCGGCGGGCTGTTGAAGCTGGAAGGACTCCTGAGTTGCGTCCTGACGATGTCGCCCTTTGCTCTTCTTGCCGAGTTGAAGCGCATTAAAGTCTCGGGTTGCCTCGTCCATCTCAGAATCCTCTGCCTCACTGCCACCCACTGACTCAATCTCTGCTGGCCGTTCCTCGTCGTCCTCGTCGGTGATGGTAAGGCGTGGCGTGGGTGGAGCACGGGGCGGCTGAATGGCCGAAAGTGAGTCGCTGCCTGCTTCAGAGGCTGCTGGGGCGGCATTTGCTGGCGTAGTCGCACTCTCTTCCATGAAGCCCGGTTCCTCCGTCATTGTTGCAGTGTTCGACTCGGGGTCTCCAGATTGTTCCCAAAAGGCGGCGTCCGAATGTTGCGCCGCGGCAGAGTCGTAGACGTGCGAGCCATTCGGAATGCTGGGGTCCTGTGCCGACTCCAGGGCAGACTCGCCGGCGTCAAGGGATGGAGGTTGAGGCTGGGGCGCCGGTTCCTCTGGCTGGCTTTGGACGGGCACAGAAGCTTTCCTGGGCGGCCCACGAGGCGGTCCACGAGGGGGCCCCTTGGGAGGAGGCGGTACTACGCTGGCGCCTGCTGCGGCGGGAGAAGCCAACGTTGATGCGGGCGCTGGCGCCACCTGCGGGTCGTAGCTTTGCTGAGGTGGGTCATAGGGGCTAGGAGACCTGGAGGAATATGCATCATAGGCGTCGTTGTTGGAGCTCGGCGGGTCGTATGGGCTGGAGCTGCGCGGGGGTGCGGGAGATGCACTGCCCGGGCGAAGTCCTTGGCCGGGCTGATAGGGAGCGGCGAGACTGCTATGTTGCTGGTCGTAGCGGGGCGAATAGGGAGCCAAGTCGTAGGATGTAGAGGGAAAAGGCGAGGCCGTCTGAGGATTGTAAGGGTCTACTGAGTCACGTCCGCCATGTGTCTGCGCCTCTTGTACTGCGCTCCATTGGGCAGCATAGGTGGGGGCTGTAGCATCTGCTTGTGCTGCCTGGCCATCTGGAGCGGGCGTCTGATACGTAGCATGCCCGTCTGCTGCTTGTGACTGGGCAGCGGGATCATAATTTGCATTGGAGTCGTAACTATAGGCCTGGTCATTTGGAGCGTAGGCAGAGGCGTTGGTGCTGTCGTAGCCGTACTGCGATGGATCGTACTGTTGTTGGGAATACTGGTCGTACTGCTGGCCGTCGTACTGGCCGTCGTACTGGCCGCCGTGCTGGCCGCCGTGCTGGTCGTGCTGGTCTTGTCCATACTGGTCGTACTGCTGGGGCTGTGAGCCATACCACTGCTGATCATAACCCTGTGGCCAGGCACCATTGGCGTCTTGCTGAGGCTGTTGCTGCGTGCTGTAGTCGTAACCTGCGCCATACTGTGCGCCAGCGTCGTAGTGTGTCCCATTGTATTGCGTACCAGCTTGCGCGTTGGGATCGTAGTGCGAATATTGTGCGGCGTCGCTCGTCGGAGCGGGAGCATAAGGGTCCGCGGCGGCGGCGGCAGCAGCATCCTGCCCAGCAGTGGGCTGCTGATCATAGCCCCACTGCTGACCCCCCTCGGAAGGCCACCCGTAGCTTTGATTCTGCTGCTGCGAGTAGTCGGTGTATGCAGACGAGGCTTCTGGGGCGGGCTGTTGTTGATAATCTTGCTGGTACTGCTGGCCATCGTAGTGAGCATACTCGGACCCACCAAAGTAGTCTTGTGATCCACCGGCGGCTTGTGTCTGCGAAGCAGGGTCAGCACCCTGCTGGGGCCAAAGGTCAGCTGCATCGGCTGCCTGTGGTTCTGTGGACGCCGACGGTCCCTGAGAAAGCCAGTCGTCACTGCCCTGTGGGTCACCAAACAGTTTCGTCGGCGAGGCCAAGCGAGGGTTGGCCCCGTCGACGCCGGCATCTTGCGCCTGTAGAGAGGGGAGACTCTGAGAAGGATGTGTCGTGGTTGTGGCTGCCGAGTCTAGAGGTGGTGGTGGTGGTGGTGCGGCGGGGGCGGCATTGCTGTCGGTGTGGGTTCCGCCTGGCTCTTGTGTGGGCTCTTTGGCAGTTGAAGAAAAGGGATCATTACCGTCGCTGCCAAAAGGGTCATCACCGCCGCTGCCAAAGGGATCATCACCGCCGCTACCAAAAGGATCATCGCCGCCGCCGCCGCTACCAAAGAGCGTGGCAGCGTTTGCGAGGCTACGCTGTGGTGCGTGACCTGCCGGTGGCCGCATCGTCGCCTGAGGAGGAGGAGGTGATGACGATGATGATGATGATGATGATGGGTTGTCAGTCTCTGGAAGGCCGGTCATCTTGTGACAGCGGCAAGAAGACGACGCCTGGGAATCGACGAGGAGGCCGTGGAAGGGGGAGATATCCAGAAGATGAAGCGAAAGAGAGAGGCGTCGGTGCGGGTGTTGAAACGGAGTGTGAGTGGCAGAATGGAGCCTTGTGGTGTTGCGTTGGGTTGCGTTGCGTTGGGTTGCGTTGCGTCGCTGGTCACTGCTCGCTCGCCTGCGTGTCCCGTCCGCCTGGCTGGGCTGCTGCTGCTGCTCTACTCTACGACTGCCGAGCCGCACCCTCACCCGCCACACGCGCGGCTGCCAACTGGCGCGTCACGTGCGCTGGAATGACGTGGCTCGTGCGTCGTTCTCACACGCAGCAATGGCAACTTGTTGGCTGTGGTGCTAGTCGTGAAGCCACCATTTGAA
The DNA here is from genome assembly GCA_004016185.1 of Quambalaria eucalypti. Taxonomy (NCBI): domain Eukaryota; kingdom Fungi; phylum Basidiomycota; class Exobasidiomycetes; order Microstromatales; family Quambalariaceae; genus Quambalaria; species Quambalaria eucalypti. The sequence continues at coordinate 127,040 of RRYC01000154.1, forward strand.
CAATTGAAGCTATCATCCCCAACCGCACACACCACTCGCAGCAGAAGATTGAGACGATGACGATGTCGATGACGCCGCCTCGTCGTGGTCAGTGATCGCCATCAGCCTCGCGCCCACCGACGCGCCCACCGACGCGCCCACCGACTCGAGTGCGTCTGCATCATGACAAGCAGGGCGTCAGTCACACATGTCCGCACGACCGACCCGCTCGGCCCTAGCGTTCATCCGCAAGCGAGTGCATATGTATTGTAACCGACCACATCGGGTTCCGTTGACCGGCAGGTCTCCTTTTCATCGTCGCAATTGAGCCTCGGTAAGGGCCCTGCAGAAGCCAAGATGCCGCCTTGCATTGATGGGGACGTTTTCAGGACTCGGATCCATTCATGCCAAAGGTAGGATAAGTCTTGAGGCATTGGTACTCATCGTCGGCATCTCGCGCTGTCAATCGAAAGTGCCAGTATCTCTACTCAACTCTGGGCGTACAGAGCGCATATACGGCACGTTGCAGGCCACCGCCAACTAGAAGGGAACCTACAAGAACCTGTATGTGCCGCTGCCGCGCGCTGACCGAAGCCGACACCGCGGACGCAGCCGCTGGAACAGCCAGGCTTTGCGGGCAAGGGGCGGTACGACTGAGCTCACTTTGTGGTTCGACTGCTTAATACACCGGCGATGCTGACAATCGAAGCTGAACCAGCCAGTTCTGATCTGTCGGGCCGCAGTAGATTGAGTAAATCCTTTCAATAGTCAGATAAGAATGTGGCATTGGGCTGCGTGGAATAGTGGGAACGATGTCTGACAACAAAGAGTACTGTGCGTACCTGAGTACGCAGAGATGATCGAGGATCTTCAGGGCGCGCCTTCTTACCCACTGCAGGCCATTAAGCAGTGCCTGCTGTGAACCGCGAATACAATCACTATCGCTGTCATTATTCATGTCCGAAGAAACGCGATATACGCGCTATTCCCGGCACTGATCGAGCCCTATGCGCTCCTATTCGCCTGATTAGTGCCGCCTTGACTACGCCAGCGTGCACGGATCACGTCGCCCGTCGCGGCGCTAGTCGGCCCGCGTAAGGACAGTCAGTACAAAGGGACTTGAGCGTTGGTGATGGCATTCATCTGACGATAATCATAAGGTAGTTCCGCGACGGGTCGTTCCTACTTCATTGCCTCCACGATTCCATTCTCAAGCCTTCACCCGCGCCAGTAACCACCTCCCTTGCCGCATCAAGACAGCCGCAGCTTCCTACCACGCCACAAGCGCCGCGCGTACAGATCCCAGCTGCCATTTGGCGGCCCTCTTCCTTGGCCTGAATACGGCCATTCCCTCACGCACTCGCCCACATCTCTGCTGCTACATCTTCATCTTCCACCGCACCTATCTCAGCCGCCACCATGTCCTCGACAAAAGCAGATGCCAAGCTCTTCACCCGCAACAAGGTCGGGGAGCTGCGCGCCGATCTGGCCTCGGAGAAGAAGGACAAGAATTGGACGCGTACCAAGACGACGCTAAAGAAGATCATTGCCAATGCTACCATGGGCAATGACATGAGCGCACTCTTCCCAGAGGTTGTGCGATGCATGAGCATTCAGGTCCTAGAAATCAAAAAGATGGTTTGTGAGTGGGGCGATACACCCCCGCCTATTCGCCTCGTCACAGAAACTGACCGCATACATCGCACGCCGCTCGCACGCCGCTCGATCTCACCAGACCTCTACCTCGTCAATTACGGCCGAGTCAGGCCTGAAATGCTCGATGCGAATGCACTTGCAGCCTTTAACTCTGTAAGTCACGCCAGACGCTCAGCGCCTCCTTCCTGCTGCTGATGGCATTCCCTCTAACCCGCGCACCCCCACCACCACCACCACTATCATTCGCCAGGACTGCTATGACCGCAATGCCATCATTCGCGCCCTCGCCATTCGGACCATGTCCTATATACCCGTCCCCGTCGTGCTCAATGCACTTGCCGAGCCGCTACGCCACGCTCTCAAGGACTCGGACCCATACGTCCGCAAGACGGCAGCCATCTGCGTCGCCAAGCTCTACATGCACGACAGGGCCATCGTAGACAAGAATGGCTTCATTGGCTCGCTCAGGGACCTCCTCGCAGACACCAACTCCCACGTCGTCGCCAATGCCGTCGCGGCGCTGACGGAAATGAGCGAGCGTAGCGAGAATATCCAGCTCAAGCTCAACCTCACCATTGCCAGCAAGCTCGTCAGCGCACTCCCCGAGTGCTCCGAATGGGGCCAGACGTACATCCTCGAGTCGCTCATGTTCTTTGTCCCCAACGACTATGCCGATGCAGAGATCTTGGCCGAGCGCATCGCTGTCCGCCTTCAGTCTTCCAACTCGGCCGTCGTCCTCACCAGCACAAAAGTCATCCTCTACCTGATGAACTACATCAACAGCGCCGAGTTCAAAGAGGGACTCTGCAAGAAGCTCAGCGGACCTCTGGTCACCCTCTTGTCCTCTGGACCCGAGGTCCAATACGTCGCACTCCGTAACATCCTCTTGGTCATCCAGCGGCGGCCCATTGTGCTGCAAAACGAGGTCAAAGTCTTCTTTTGTAAATACAACGACCCCATCTACGTCAAGATGGCCAAGCTCGAGATCATCTACCGCCTCGCCAGCGAGAGGAACGTCGAGCAGGTCCTCGCTGAGCTCCGCGAATACGCCACCGAAGTCGATGTCGACTTTGTACGCAAGGCCGTGCGCTCCATTGGCCGCATCGCTCTCAAGATCAACTCCTTTTCAAACCGGTGCGTGGCGGTGCTACTCTCGCTCATTGGCACCAAGGTCAACTACGTTGTGCAAGAGGCCATCGTCGTCATCAAGGACATCTTCCGCAAGTACCCGAACCAGTATGAGCAGGTGCTCCCCACGCTCTGCGAGAACCTCGACTCATTAGACGAGCCAGAGGCGCGCGCGGCCATGATCTGGATCATTGGACAGTATGCGGACAGGTTGGAGAACAGCGACGAGCTGCTCGAGGACTTTTTATTCTCCTTTCTCGAGGAGCCTGCAGAGGTGCAATTGGCACTACTCACGGCCACGGTCAAGCTGTTCCTCAAGCGTCCTGCTGCGGGCAGCGAGCTGATCCAAAAGGTGCTCAAGTGGGCGACGGAAGATGTGGACAACCCCGACGTGCGAGACCGTGGCTTCATGTACTGGCGCCTCATTTCGACGGACCCATCTGCTGCCATGAAGATTGTCCTGGCTGACAAGCCCCCGATCAACACCGAGACGGACCGCATGGACCGCCAGCTGCTGGATCAGCTCCTCCTCCACGGTGCGACGCTAGCAAGCATCTTCCACCGCCAGCCACAAACGTTTATCCGCGGTGCCAAAGCCAGGCACCTACCCGACTCGCCCGCCCTCGACGAGGTGGCCCGCAGGACTGCATCAGCGCACTTGTACTCGCGGCCGATCCAGCGCGGACCTTATATCCCCAAGTCGACGAGTGCCGGCGGCGGCGCGGGCAACCCCGCTAGCAGCAGCAACCTCAGCGACGCTGCGGGCGTGCGGACTGCCGCCGCCGCCGCCGCTGCTGCTGCTGCCGAAGGCGAGGGAAGCAGTGGTGGCACAGGGGGCCAGCCCCCGCCCCTTCCGTACCGCTCGTCTTCTACGAGCGCGATGGCGGGCGCAGGCACAGGCACAGGCACAGGAGACGACGCCTACGGCGCAGCCACGCCTCCCTCTCCTTCGGGATCGGGCCTCGGCGCAGTAGCTATGACGGGGCAGCGTGGTGGCCAGCCTACCGCGATTGGAGGAGGCATGCCCGGCTCCGCCAGTGCAGGAAGTATGGGCAGCATGGGCCTGAGTGGGACGAGTGCCGCTTCCGGTACGGGTGCCAACGCGGGCGCAGACCCTTACTCCATGCTGGCTGATCTCGAGCAGGATTTCGGTCCTGCGCGGGGAGACGTAGGTGCCTACCGCTCGGACGCGCCCATGCCCGCACGGTCCGGCACGGGCATGGAGGATCTTCTTGGTTGATATGGCGTGGCGTGGCGTGGCGTGGTAGGGCCAGAGTCTCGTCATTGCGCTGTTTCGTTCCGTTCCCTGTCATGTTGCTACGAATTCGAAACGACACATTGCCTCGTCTATTGTACTTATCCTCGAGTGCATGCGTCCTTCCGATTCTGTGATCACTGATGACCGAACTCTTCCCCACCAGCCCCTCGTTCGCGGCGTCCAAAGAAATCGCTCCCCTTCTGAATGCGCCCACGCGGGTTTGAAGGTGCGTTTGCGCCAATCCCGCGCTTTGGAACGCGCCGCGCGGCACAAGAACAGTCGCGTCATGGCGAAACTTTGGAGGCAATTCTCTCGACATCGTACTAATCGACCGGGGTCGAAAGTTGAAAATTTGGAATCCTGGGATCGAGAGGAGCATGAGGGTGGCGTCAAAATGGCAAAAACCGAGAAGAGCATGAGGGCGGTGTCAAAACGGCAAAAAACTCAGTTTCGGAGCCGACAGGATTCGAACCTGCGCACCCGGAGGGTATAGCATAAACTTAAATTCCAAGAATTCAAGTGCTACGTCGTAACCACTTGACTACGACTCCATTTATGAATTTTGAGCCGGAATTGAGATGCACAGAGTAGCTCGCGCTCGGGCCCCCTGTTCCTGCCTGGGCGTAGAGTCACAGAAAAAGATCTTTGCGCGATTGGAATAGTCAGCAGAGGAACGGCAGAGGGGCGGGGCGTGGCCGTGCCGCCGCACAAACTGCCTGCACGACACGCCCCGCGAAACCCGACAGGCGGCGGAAACGGCAAGTCAGAGTGAGCGTGCGTATGCGAGGGCCAGGCGGTTCTTCTGGCCGTGGCAGCCGTCCGTGGGTCTTTTTTAATCGAAGCGACTCTTTATACCTTCCTCTTCATACAACTTCATCCCTGCCCGTTCTCTAACACTCCCCGACCTCCGCGTCCTCCCCTTTTCGACCCCACCCCCGCCACCTACGATGCTTCCCTCACAGGGCGTGCGGGTCAAGCTCGCCTCGGGCTCTGTCCGCTCCGCGCCCGCTCGCACCTCGGTCCGTTCCCTGGCTACTGCGGTCCCGCCCACCTTCCACCCCACGCGCCTTCCGCCCTACCCTACGCTCTTGAAGAATCTGGAGACCGTCCGCAAGATTACGAACAATAAGCCCCTGGCCCTTGCAGAGAAGATTCTCTTCTCGCATGTGCGCAACCCGGAGCAGGTGTTGGATAATGGAAAGAATGTTCGGGATTTTCGCGGAAAGGAGTACCTCCCTCTCAAGGTGGACAGGTTGGCAATGCAAGGTGGGTGGCAGGCTCGCTGGTTGTTTGCTGACTGCTGCGGTGATTGGGGGTACATCGCTCACACCGCTCACACCGCTCACATACATCTTCTTCTGTTACCCCGCGCCGCCGCCTCGCAGACGCCTCTGCCCAGATGGCCCTTTTGCAATTCATGACCTGCGGTCTGCCCCAGACGGCCGTCCCGGCCTCTGTCCACTGTGACCATTTGATCCAGGCCTTTGAGGGCGCCGAGGCCGACCTCAAGGTGAGCCGGCAGAGAGGCGCGGCCTGTCCTCCGCGTGCGCCCATCCACTGACCTTGGTCCCACCCCGTACTTTGCGCAGCGCTCCATCGCTTCGAATCATGAAGTGTTCAACTTCCTCGAGTCTGCTAGCAAGAAGTATGGCATCGAGTTCTGGGCGCCCGGCAGTGGCATTATTCACCAGATTGTCTTGGAGAACTACGCAGCGTGAGTGTCCATTTCGGCGCAGGCCGCTCTCGGGGCCACTTCCGCCACCACGTCATACCCCGACTGACGCAGCATGCTTCTCTTTTCCCCTTTCCACCCCTTCTTCGCCAGCCCCGGTCTTTTGATGCTCGGCACAGACTCGCACACGCCCAACGCCTCCGGAATGGGATGTCTTGCCATCGGTGTTGGTGGCGCCGACGCGTGAGTATATGCGCGCTGCAGCGTCGAAAGGGTTACCGAGCAACCTTCTGACCAACCCTCACACAACCACCACCACCACCACCACCACCACTCACTAGCGTCGACGCCCTCACAGATACGCCATGGGAGCTCCTGACGCCACGTCTGCTCAACGTCCACCTCACGGGCACCCTCTCCCCCTGGTGCACACCCAAGGACATCATTCTCCACCTCGTCTCCCGCCTCACCGTGCGCGGTGGTACCGGCAGGATCGTCGAGTACACTGGTCCTGGTCTCGCCTCGCTTCCCGCCACTGGCCTTGCCACGATGAGCAACATGGGCGCCGAAGTGGGCGCGACGACGAGCTGCTTCGGGTACAATGATGCCATGGGCCGCTACCTCGACGCTACTGGGCGTACCGAGGTCAAGGCCGGCGCTGAGGGCGCTGCTGCTCGCGGCCTACTCGCTGCGGACGAGGGCGCCGAGTACGATGACCGCATCGAGATCAACCTCGACGAGCTCGAGCCCTGCCTCAATGGTCCCTTCACCCCCGACCTTTCCACTTCCATCTCCGCCTACACTTCGAGAGCCAAGGACGCTGCATCGCGGAATCACCCCTTGGAGCTGTCGGCCGCCCTCATCGGCTCGTGCACCAACTCCTCGTACAACGACCTCGCTCGATGCTCCTCGCTGGCCAAGCAGGCACTCGACCGCGGCATGAAGGTCAAGTGCAGCTTCGATGTGACGCCCGGAAGTGAACAGGTCCGCGCCACCGTCGAGCGCGACGGCATCACAGATATCATGGAGCAGGTTGGCGGACGTGTCCTTGCCAACGCCTGCGGACCCTGCATCGGACAGTGGGACCGCAAGGAATGCCAGGGCACCGAGAATGTCATTCTCACCTCCTTTAACCGCAACTTCCGCTCCCGCAACGACGGCAACGCCAAGACGCACAACATGCTGGCCTCGCCCGAAATTGTGACTGCCATGGCCTTTGCCGGCCGCCTCGACTTTAACCCCATGACCGACTCGCTCATCGCTCCCGACGGTAAGCCCTTCAAGTTTGACCCGCCCAAGGGCGATGAGTTGCCCGTCAAGGGTTTCACGCCGGGAGAGTCGGCGTACCTCCCACGCGCCGCTCCCGAGCCTCAGCCAGACGTCGAGGTTGCCATCAGCCCAGACTCGACCCGCTTGGAGCACCTGCAGCCATTTGGCAGCGCCTTTAGTGGAGGCAAGTACGAGCTGGACGACTTGCGCTGTCTCTTGAGGATCAAGGGCAAGTGCACCACGGATCACATTTCTGCTGCGGGTCCCTGGCTCAAGTACAAGGGCCACCTGTCCAACCTCGCCGAGAACACGCTCATCGGTGCCACGAATGCCGAGACGGATCGGGTCAACTCGGCCGTCGACTACGAGACGGGCGTCGAGGACACGATTCCCAACGTGGCCAAGATGTTCAAGGCGCGCAACCAGCCCTGGATCCTCGTTGCCGACCACAACTACGGCGAGGGATCTGCCCGTGAGCACGCCGCCCTTCAGCCCCGCTTCTTTGGCTGCCAGGTCATTGTCGCCCGCTCCATTGCACGCATTGCCGAGACGAATCTGCGCAAGCAGGGCGTCTTGACCCTCCTCTTTGAGAACGAGGACGACTGGAACCTAATTGGCGCTGGTGACGTCGTCTCGACCAAGGGACTCGAGGCGCTCATCCGTCCAGAAGGTGGCGACTTGAGCGCCCAGGTCACCCTCGTTGTGCGCAAGGCTTCGGACGGCTCGGTGATTGAGATTCCGACCAAGCACACGCTCAGCAAGGCCCACCTCGACTGGATTCGCGCCGGCAGTGCACTCAATGTCATTCGTGAGCAGGCCCTGCGAGGGTCGTCTTCGGGCGCCGCAGCTGGCCCCTCGGGCTCCCTCGGCTTCATGGGTACGGCAGGCGCTTCCTCTTCGGCAGCGCGGGCGCGCGCCTTTTCGACGTTTGCCGCCGGTACGGCCAACCGCGGCATGACCCGGAGAGGCTACGCCACGGGCCCTTCTGGCGGCAAGGCTGCCTACGACCCAGCGCCCGCGGTGACCGACTCGCGTACCGAGGCGCTCCGCAAGGTCGTGTACCCGCCTGCTGCCGACGCCGAGGGCGCCCGTACCCGGGCCGGCACCGCCGAGACGATTGACGCGGCCCTGCCCTTTGGCCGCGAGGTGCACGAGACCATCGACCGCGCATGGAAGCTGTATCAGCGCACGCGGCGGGAGACGCAGGCTGCGGACCTGGCTGCGAAGCGCGAGCGGATGGACGAGGCTCTGCGAGAGCTGCGCTCCGAGAGCGACAATGGGCGACTGTACCGCGCAGCGACGTACCGCGTCTCGCCTACGCGGCGCTCCCCCTCGGAGCAGGCTGCGCTCATTGAGCTCGGGATGATCCCGCGCCCAGGCCAGGATCCCGCGACATTTACCCCGCCGTCGCCCGAGAAGAGGAGGATGGCACGCGCGATGCTTGGACGCAGGCTGGAGGGCATGTTCCCGCGCGAGGCGCGCATCCCTACTGACACGCCTGCTAAGAAGATTTGGAAGGCCGTCGGCGAATAGACGGGGCGGTCCTCGTCTTCTTCCTCCGTTTGCTCCGTTCTGTCTACCGCCTACAAAATGTCCAGACCCTTCCTGAGCTCGGGAAGGGTCGTTGCCGCTTCTTTGCAATTCATGTATTGATCCCACGCCAGGCCACGCCTGACTAGACTGACACGACGTGAGCCGCGCGCGAGGTTGTGAGCTGACCCGGACATTCGCCTCACATCGTGCTCGTTTCACTGCATCTGGTTACAATCGCGATCACAGTCACAATCACAATCACAATCACAATCACAATCAGTCGGACTGCCAGATGTGGCAATACCACAAATCTCCCTCCCTCAGCCATTCCAATGCATAGTATCAGACTTGTTCTCCCCCGGTGACAATTGGGCCCAACCGCCGTCGACTACGTTCGGGTCCCAGTCCCAGTCGCATTCCCAGCATAGCTACCACCCGACGTCGCTCACCCCAGGCGCAATCTACCGCGGTCCTGGCGCTTCACAGCCGCAGCAGTCGCAGAACTCGCCCGCCCATGGACCCGTACTATGGCTACGGCGCAGCTCACAACCCGCACGACGCAGCACCAGCCCAGCCCAGCCCGCCAACAACGGCAGCGCACCCACGACGGCAGCGCCGCCCGCATACGGCGAGCGCTCCACCGGCGAAAGACCAGGCGTACGGCTACGGCTACGGCTACGGCTACGGCTACGACGACGCGGGCCTCGCGGGCGCCATGGCCGCTACTGCTTCCTTAAGCGACGAACATGGCGCTGGCGCGGGTGGGTCCCGACTGATGCTCTCCAATCCCGATGAGGATGCAGATGCAGATGACGATGACGAAGCGCGGCCTGTGCCCAGCGGGAAAGACACGGTTCCGTCCGGTGGGACATGGCGTCCAGCGCAGTAGTGGGCGTGTAGTTGTAGCGCGTCTCTGTTGACCGGCCTGCCTGCCTGTATGCCTCTTGTGCACGCCTGCCCGTGCCATTCCGTCTCGTGTCGTGTCGTGTCGTGTCGTGTCGTGTCATGAATCCCCATGCCTCCCCCTCCCCGTCTTCTTGGATTCGCATCGTGCTCTCCTCGGTCCCTGGCCCTGTATTCCCGCCTGCGTGCGCTGTGCGCTCTCTCTCTCTCTCTCTCTCTCTCTCTCTCGTGTAAATTTCTTTTCAAAGCTCAAAGGAGCACAGCAATGACATCCTCCCCAACTTCCTTTCCTTGTCTGCGCCCGCTCACTGTCCAGTCGACCCGACTTGACTCCGCTCCATTCCACTGCCAAGGGTTGAGCAGACTGCTTGTGGTCACTGGCGCACACAAAGAGGCAGGAAGAGACGAGGTGGGGTATGATGCAATGCTGTAATGCTGGGTAGAAGACAGATGGTCACGGCGGGCTTGAGACACTAAGCCTTGTATCCGCCCCTCCCTCCGCCTTTGCGTACCTTGAAGAGCCCAGCGACGCGAGACCAGAGACGGTTTTCCCGTCGAGGTGCCTTGCTGCTACCTTGCGCCTGCGCCTGCGCCTGGTCCTCCCCCTCTTCGACCAGCCCCCGCGCAGGCACATCCACGGAAAGCCGCGGTGGCTCCATCCCCGCAGCATAACATCGAAAGTACTTGATAGCGCACTGCTGATAATGAAACCTCAAGAAGCGCCTATCAGGTCGCATTTCCTCTGGCCCGCGAAAGCGCTCCCTGGGCAGGACTTTCCCGTGGTGTGACCTGAGCTCAGAAGCTCCGCCCGAGCTAAAGACGTGCACGATGAGATCGTCCTCTCCGCGAGGCCAGAGCGCAAACTCCCCGCGGTCAAAGGCGTGGTGCAAGTCTTTACGGAGTAACAGGCCGTAGGCGGGCAAAGAGAAGTACTCCGTCTCGAAACCGAGGAGTTCAGCGTAGTACCCTGGGCGCGAGGTGGGGAGGATGTGCGATGGCGTACAGGCCTTCCATGACGTATCGGAGAGGAGGCAGAGGCCGTCCCGCGCGAGGAGAGCCTCCCGAAAAGTATTTTGGTTTGCGGTGGAGCGGCTCGAGTGACTGAGGGTGCTGCTGGAGTCGCCCTCGACGGGTGGGCGATACTTGTACTTGAAGCGCGGGCCTTGCCGAGGGGTGAACGCTCCGTCCCTGTCGCTGTCGTCGGGGTGTACAAGAATGACCTCGCCCGGTGTGACTGCCTCGTCCTCGGCGATGGGCTCGCCATTCTTCCGCTGGAGGAGGACGCGCCCTTCTACCTCGAATGTGAGCTCGCATTGCTCCTGCACGAATCCCCAATTCAGGACGTGCCCCTCCCGCAGAAAGGCAATGGGCAGCTGGATCAGGCGCTGGCCCGTCTTGTCACGCACGGTGAGGACGCCGTCTTGCGACCAGAAGACTGCGGCGGGGGGGGGGTAGGTCGTCCTGCTGGAGGAGGGGGTGTTCATGCTGGCGACTACTGATGGGGTGAAGAGGATGTGGGAGGGAATGTGTGTGTGAGCTTGAACTGGAGGATACACCGGCAGTTAGAGAGCGTCGCAGGGCGTAATCCCCCTGAACTCAGGGATAGGGATGGGCCTCTCGAGTCGAGTCTTTGGCTACAATGCACGCCCGCCACACGCGACGCGCCGCCCTTTCCGTCGTTGCCCTCGGAAGAAGGGCCGTGGCAGTCGAAGAGAAGAAAGAAGTCTTTCTTTGCCCCGTCGGGTCCGGTCCGTAAGTCGCACAGAGGGACTTGGAGCCTAGGCGAGCAGCAACACCTCTGCCACCAGCCATCCACTACCTGTGATGAGAAGATCGGGCCATTCGGGTCGTGCCTACCCACGGAGCTTGCGACTATTGTACGAGACGCTCGGAGAAGGCATTTGACGTTTGAATGGAGGGCTCCAATCTGGTGTGTTGCGGGCTAATAGGGCGAGCGTGCTCTCTTTCTAGACCAGACGTCGAGATTGGAGGCCGGGCCGCACAGCCGCGCGCGCGTCGTCCACGTTGGCGGAGTGGGCGGGCGGGCGGACAGTGGCAGGCAGTGGGCAGGCAGCGAGTGAGATGGGATGTGCGCCCCGCGGCGCCTGCCAGAGCAACACAACCCGCGACTGCCTTCGAATCGACTTGACAGGCACAGAGGCAGGCAAGGCAAGGCACACCGACCAGCCAGACGCACGCACTGCACTGCACGCACTACTACGCTCACTCGCTCACTCTCGCTCGCACGCACCGCACGCGCCTTCGGAGGAACGAGGCCAGGTCAGGCCAGCCATCCCCGGCCTCGTGTCTCTGTCTGAACGCCGTCTTCTTCTTCTCTCTTTGGACGGACGTCTCTCCAACCAACCCTCAACCTCTGCCGCCCCAGTGACTGACTCACTGACTGCCTGGCCGTCGGCTACAGCTTCATACCTCCAAGCTCACCCCTTTCTTCTCTTTTCCTCCCCAGCCTGGACCCAACAACTCCGGTCTCAGCCGATGCCGGTCACCTCCTAGTCGCCGGCACCCTTCTCCGCACCCCCAACCCACTCCCTACCTCCTACCAACGAATACGCCCGGCATCATGGAGTCTGGATTGGAACAGCAGCAGCAGCATCCTGAGGAGCAGCCTCAAGCCAGTGGTCCCGATAGCGAGCTGGTCGAACACGCCGAGCACACCGAGCGCGCCCCAGTCCAGCCCGAGGAGGCATCTCCCTCTTCGAATGATGCCAGCACAGAGTCCGCCGAAGTATCGATACAGCCACCGCAGCAAGAGACTGACAGCAGTGAGCATAGCGGAACACCCCCCTCACATGAGGAACCTTCCACCGAGGCAGACGATGCGACCCTGGCAGATGACGCCGAGACGGCATCCGATGCAACGACAGAGACGCCCAAGCCGCGAATCTCCGCAGGCATGTCCATCCTACCCCAGATTCAAGTCTCCGAGGCTGATGCAGATCCCGAAGCTCAACCTCCACAATTAGCGCAACCAGATGCCGACATCGAGCAGACGCAACATCAGGAGCATTCCCCGCAGGTGTCTTCGGTGCCACTTACACAAGGTGGCGCAAGCGTCGTCGCCGAATCAGAGGGCGCCCCAGAGTCTACTACTCCCACCACCACCGCTGCCGAGCAGCCCTCGGATGACACCCCCACCGCACCAGCACCGCCCAATCTCCATCGTTCCAACTCGGCCTCCCTGGGCGGATCTTCCGTTTTCATCATCTCTGCCCTCAACAACCTCCTCACTTCCAAGGATGCAAAGGGCTCCAAGCCTGGCCCCAAGGAGTTTCGAGCAGCATGCGAGAGCGCACGCGACCTCGTCAAAACGGCCAGCCAGGACCCCGACTCCTTCTTTGACCCAAAGGCCGTCTTTGAGCCCTTTCGATTGGCCTGTGACCCGAGCCGCACCACTACGACCCAGACGGCCGCCCTGGACTGCATCGGCAAGATGGTCAGCTACGGCTTCTTCTCTGGCCATCCTAGTGCCAGCGGCGCCCAGACGCTACCGGACCTCGTCATTGCAACCATTTGCCAGCTTCCCCCCGCCAGCCCCAGCCCCGTCACGCTCCAGCAGCTCAAGGCGCTCCTCGCAATCGTCCTCGCCGGTCTGGCCCGTCAGAGCGCACTTTTGCAGGCAGTGCGTACAGCCTATGACGTCTTCCTCTTGTCCAAGGACCCGCAAACGCAGGCAGTCGCCCAGGGCGTCTTGACGCAGATGTGCAGCGCCACCTTTGGCAAGATCAAGGTTCGCTCCGACAAGGGTGGCGATGCATCCGAGCCAGGCTCCGCAGAATCGACGATGCAGGACGCAGATGCTGGAACCGTCGCTCCACGGAACAATGGCCAAGCAGAAGCAGCAGCAGCAGCCACCAACGCCGATCAGCAGACACAACAAACGGCAGACGAGGCCGCCGATGCAGCGGGCGAGAGGGTAACGCTCAAGGAGATGGAGTCGCGTGCGTCCTTTGATCAGTCTGCTCCAGGCATCCATCTCGAGTCTACTGCAAGGGGAGCATCCACCACGAATCTCGTCAGGCCCAATGGCAAGCTAACCACCGAAGCTGGTCGGCAGACAGTCAAGGACCTCACAGAGGAGGAAATCTTGGTAAAGGACGCATTCCTCGTCCTTCGAGCGCTTTGCAAGCTCAGCATGAAGCCACTGGGCCCCGAGTCGGAGCGCGACCTCCGATCGCACGGCATGCGCAGCAAGCTCCTGTCACTACACCTCATCCTCGGCATCCTCAAGGGCAATCTGCACATCTTTGAAGACACGACCATCTCCCTCTCTAGCTCCACGACGGGCGAGCGCACGCCCCTCGTACAGGCCGTCAAGCAGTACCTCTGCCTCAGTCTGAGTCGCAACGCCGTGTCGCCCGTCAATCAAGTATTCGAGGTTGCATGTGAAATCTTCTGGATTGTACTCAGCGGCCTCCGGACGAAGCTCAAAAAGGAAATCGAAGTCCTGCTCAACGAAATCTTTCTGCCCATTCTTGAGATGAGGACGTCGACGACGGCCCAAAAGAGCATCCTGCTCAGCATCCTGATGCGTGTATGCCGCGACCCTCAGGCTCTGGTTGAAATCTACCTCAACTACGACTGCGACAGGACGGCACTCGACAACGTATACGAGCGTCTCATCACCGTCACCTCCAAGATCAGTCAGACGCACGTCAGTCAAGAGGCCAAGGACAAGGCCAAGGAGGCGCAGGTCAATGCCGCCGAGGCGGATCAGCAGGGCGGCAACAGCGGCGCTGGAAGCCGTGCCAATAGACACAGCACCAGCTCCACGGCTTCAACGGCCATTTCACTGCCACCAGCACTCAGCACTGCTGCCCTCCCTGACTCGTCCCACAATGACCTCAGCCTTGGGCTCGGCGCTTCCGAGGCGCTTAGCAACGAGCCCGTCGAGGTCAGGCTGAAGAGGCAGTCCTTGGAGTGTCTTTGTGCTGTGCTCCGGTCTCTGGTCGTCTGGTCTCAGCGGGCGACTACATCGCAAGAAGCTGGCAGTTCAGCAGCACAGAGCAACGGTGCGCTCATGACGTCGAGCACTAGCAATGGCAGCATCAACCTCGACACGTACCAGCCTCACTCGCCGCGTATCAGCGAGGAGACGCGCTTCGGAGACGAGGGTGGCCTCGAGAATAGCATGCAGGCACCATACTCCAATGGAAGCGGCGAGCCGTCGAGAACAGCTACGCCAGATCCAGTGGGCAAGCTCGCCACCGCCACCGCCGCCGCCGCCGTGTCTGCCGAGGACGATCCGACTCGCTTCCAGGACGCAAAGCAGCGCAAGACGATTCTCCTCGATGGGATTCGCAAGTTCAACTTCAAGCCAAAGCGGGGCATCGACTTTCTCCTTCAGCACGGCTTCTTGCGCTCTCGGCAGCCGAGCGACATTGCGCGCTTTCTCCTCTATGCCGATGGTCTCAACAAGGCGCAGATTGGCGAGTACCTCGGAGAGGGCGAGCCAGAGAACATTGCCATCATGCACGCCTTTGTAGACTTGATGGACTTTGAGAATATGCCCTTTACTACGGCACTGCGACGATTCTTACAAGCCTTCCGTCTCCCCGGCGAATCGCAAAAGATTGATCGGTATATGCTCAAATTTGCGGAGCGGTACGTCGCAGGCAACCCCAACGTGTTTGCAAACGCCGACACGGCCTATGTATTTGCATATTCCGTCATCATGCTCAACACGGATGCACACAATCCTCAGGTCAAGAACCGCATGACGCTCAAGGACTTCCTCCGCAACAATGACGGCATCGACGATGGCAAGAGCTTGTCCGAGGAATACATCAAGAGCGTTTACGACGAGATTCAAAACGACGAGATCAAGATGAAGGATGAGCAGCTTGCAGCCAGTGCTGTACCTGCGCCGCCTGCTTCTGGCTTGGCGGGAGCCATTGCCACCGTCGGTCGAGACTTGCAGCGCGAGGCATACGTCCTGCAGTCCGAAGGCATGGCCAGCAAGACGGAGGCTCTCTTCCGCACAATGGTGCGCGCACAGCGCCGCATTCATCCTCAGCAGCGGGCTGCCGCTGAACAATTCTTCTCTGCTAGCCACTTTGAGCACGTGCGGCCCATGTTCGAGGTTGCCTGGATGGCCTTTCTTGCTGGCATCTCTGGCCCGATGCAGGAGTCCGACGAGCCAGAGATAATTGCCAAGTGTCTCGCTGCGTTCCGGGATGCGATCCACATCGTCTGCCTCTTTGGCCTCGAGCTGGAGCGGAATGCCTTTGTGACGACGCTGGCCAAATTTACCTTTCTGAACAACCTCGGCGAGATGAAGAGCAAGAATGTCGAGGCCATCAGGACGCTGCTTGGCATTGCCCAGAGCGAAGGCAACTATCTCAAGGGCAGCTGGCGGGAGGTGCTTGCCTGTGTCAGCCAGCTGGAGCGGTTCCAACTCATCTCGGGAGGCGTCGACGAGCGCCAACTTCCTGGCCTTGGACGGAGAGGATCGCGCAGCGGGGCGCAGAACAGCCGCGCTGCTGCTGCCGCCGCCGCTTTGCCCGACGAGGAGGTGGTGATCGCCGGCGGATCTACCGAGGTGACGATTGCTGCGGACATGATCTTCTCCGGCTCTGCGCGGCTGTCTGGAGAGGCAATCATCGACTTTGTGCAGTGCCTTGCCGAGAACTCCTGGGAAGAGATTCAGTCATCTGGCATGACGGATCACCCGCGGCTGTTCTCACTGCAGAAGCTGGTGGAGATTTCCTACTACAACATGAACCGTATCAGGCTCGAATGGAGTTCCATCTGGGCCATCCTGGGACAGCACTTCAACCAGGTGTGCGTGCATCCAAACCCGCGTGTCTCGGCCTTTGCGCTCGACTCGTTGCGACAGCTGTCGAATCGCTTCCTGGAGCTGGAAGAGCTGCCCCACTTCAAGTTCCAAAAGGACTTCCTGAAGCCGTTCGAGTATACCATGCGCAATACCACCAGCACAGAGGCAAAGGACATGGTCCTCAGCTGCCTCCAGCAGATGATCTTGTCGCGCATCCAAAATATGCGATCTGGATGGAGGACCCTCTTTGGCACGCTGGGCGCCAGCGCCAAGTCTAGCGAGCGCATCGCCACCAACGCCTTTGAGCTTGTGCGCGGCCTCTACACGGAGCATTTTGACGAGGTCATCCTCGCTGGTGCGTTTGCAGACCTGACGGTGTGCCTCACGGACTTTGCCAAGGCGACGCAGGCCCAAAAGATTGCCCTGCGCAGCGTCGACCTCCTTTCCTCGCTGGTGCCTGCGATGCTCGCTTCGTCCGTATGCCCGCTCGACCCCAACAAGGACCCAGGACCTGCGCAGGCGCAACCGCCCTCAGACGACCCAATGGTCCGTTTCTGGTTCCCCAGCCTATTCGCATTCTACGACGTCATCATGAACGGCGACGACCTCGAGGTGCGGCGTGTTGCCCTCGACTCTCTCTTTGAGATTCTGAAAAAGTATGGCGCAACATTCCGCCCCGACTTTTGGGCAACGGTCTGCCAGGAAGTCATCTTCCCCATCTTTGCGGTCCTGCGTTCGCGGTCGGACGTGTCCCGCTTCAGCACGCAGGAGGACATGAGCGTCTGGCTGTCCACGACGATGATCCAGGCGCTGCGAAACCTGATCAACCTCTGGACGTACTACTTTGAGACGCTCGAGACGCTCCTTCCGAAGCTGCTGAGTCTGCTGTGCGCCTGCATTTGCCAAGAGAACGACACCTTGGCGCGCATCGGCACGTCCTGCCTGCAGCAACTGCTCGAGGACAATGTGCGGAAGCTCTCCGAAGAGCAGTGGAGCGAGGTCGTAGGCGCTTTCCTGGAGCTGTTCAGGACCACAACGGCTCACCAGCTGTTCGACCCTGCGCTTCGCGCAGACCGCGTCGCTCCTTCGCCTAGCACGGAGCCGAGGTCGAGGCGCTCAGACAGCCAAGGCGGCATCAACCCGCTCAGCCCCGGGCTACACGAGCACGCCGAAGGAGGTGGCATCGGCAGTGCTACGGCCGACCAGGCCATGACTCCCCCGCTGATGACTGCCTCGGAGCGACGCAGAGCGTTCAAGCAGATTATCGTCAAGTGCGTGCTGCAGTTGCTGCTGATCGAGACGACGCACAGCCTCCTGTCGAAGCCGATTGTGTACGAGCTGATCCCGCCCGCGGAGCTGCTGCGCATCACGACGGTGCTGGAGACGAGCTATCGCTTCAGCCGGCGGTTCAACGCGGACAAGGATCTGCGCATGGCCCTGTGGAAGGTCGGCTTTATGAAGCAGCTGCCGAACCTCCTCAAGCAGGAGAGCTCCTCTGCGGCCACGCTGATCAATGTCCTCGTGCGCCTGCATGGGGACACCCGCCCCTCGCACCGCTCTCTCCGCGCGCAGGTCCGCCGTGTCCTGGTTCCCCTCGGCGAGGACGTGGTCAACTCGTACCTCCCGCTTGACCCTGATGCGCAGGCACGCAACGTTGCGGCGTGGACGCCCGTCGTGGCCGAGGTCTTTAGCGGTATCTGCACGTTCCACGACGTGGCCGATGGCGAGGAGATCAACGAAGACGAAGATGAATTCTTCGGCAATGCAGGCACAGGCACAGGCACAGGCATCGGCGGCAAAGTCTTCACGCACCATGCTCGCATCTTCTACCCTCTTGCCGTGGACCTCCTCTCGCGCGAACCCCTCCCCGCTTCCATCGGGGAGGCGCTCCGCACCTTCTTCTACAAGGTGGGCGTCGCGCAGGGCATGATTGACGAGAGCGCCGACCGTGAGCGCAGACGGCGAGTGCAGGAGGGGCGCGATAAGGAAAAGGGCTTGAGGGGCGTGAGTATGGAGAACCTCGTGGCGGGCGGCGGGGGCGGGGCGGCGTCCGCCGCTGCGTCGAGGAGCAGCAGTCATAGCAGCGGTGTGGTGGGCGACGGGTCTTACGCCGCCGCTCCCGCCGTTGGCACAGACGAAAACATCGCGCCTTCGCCTGATGCCACGCCCATCCTGAAGCAGGGGCAGCTTGGCGTGGAGGACACGACGGTGGCAGCAGGAGCCTCGGGTGAGGGAGGAGGTGACGCAGAGGGAGACGCGGAGATGGGCACAGATACGGAAGAGCAGACTTCGACGTTTGCGCCTACGCCGCCTGTTGTGCAGGAAGGTTAAAATGGATGTTGGGTATTTCGTGGCAAAAGATTGCGCAGTGCGTGAAGTCGCGTCGCGCACGGCCGTTGTTCATTCAAGGTTTGAGCTGTACACATGCAAGATTCCGGGAGCAAGAAAAGGGAGAGGAACGGGAACGGGAAGGAGGGAAGGGAATCGTATATATCTATATCTCGACGCGATGCGGTGCAGTGCCGCGGTGGAGTGAGTGCGTGTCCGTGTGCTTGGGACTGTGGGTTTTTACAACGGAAGCACGAGGCGAGGCGAGGCGAGGAAAGGGCTATACAGACAGGGGAAAGAAAGGGGAAGGTGCCGTCTCGCCTCAAGTCACACGTCAGTTGAGACGCAGTATTGATCAGAGTTGAGCGCGTGTATGCCAGTGAGTGAGTGATTGGAGGAGATAGGATGGGATAATGTAGTGATGGTTGAAGGCAAGGGCTTGCAAGGGCAAGGGCAAGAGAGCAAGTACAGGGTACAGGGTACAGGGTACGTACAGCCAATTGCCTTTTCTGCTACTCGCTCGTGCTACTCAGTACTCCCGCTACTTCGCCCGCTACTTCGCCTGCTGCTGCTGCCCCTCCATCCCAGGTGGCTGCAACCCCTGCCCAGTCAACATCCCCCAAGCACTCAACTTCATTTCCTTCATTTGCTTCTCCTGCTCCTCCTTTGCCTGCTGACGAATAGCCTCGCCATTCTCCTGCCAGTATTTGACGTCTTCGAGGTACGCAGCGAGGTACCGCTCCCGCTCTGTATCGTACCATGTCTTTGGTGGGCCGGAGCCTTGCTCGCTGCCAATGCCACCGGCAGTGCTACCGGCGCCACCCTTGAACCCGCTGAACCAGCTGCGTGTTCCCCCGCCGGTACTGCCGCCATGTGCAGCACGCGACTCTTCCCACTCTTTGACCTGCGCGGCCTTGATCTCGCGCTGCCGCCGGTTGTATTCCGTGGGGACGTGCGTGCCTTCATAGTGCTTAATGGGTGTGCGCACATCCGGGATATTGTAAATCCCAATGGCCTCGAGGAAGGGCAGTGCATCGACCAATTCCGTATCACTTCGCTCGCCCGCCCACTTGCGGAGGATGACGGCATTTTCCGGTTGGAGGGTGGAGCGTTGCGGGTCTGTATCGAGGAGGATGACGCGCGCCAAGTCGCGGTTCAGGGCCGAGAGGTCTTTGACGACTTTACCGTCTACTGTGCGGCAGGACTCGCGGAAGAGTGTGTAGGTAAAGAAGCGGCGGTCGGGGTCGAGCTTCTCGATGATGGGTGCTGCGAGGTAGTATGGCTGCGTGGTGAAGAGGACGATTTCGTAGAATTGGCCGAGGTAGCCCAGGAAGTAGTCTAGGCCGGGGCGTTTGGCGGTGCGCCAGCCGTGCTCGCGCGTCCAGTGGGAGTGGACGAGGAGGTCGTCGAGGTCTACGCAGAGGGTGTAGGGTCGCTGGTAGGGAAAGGGCAACAAGTCCGGGAGGAGCTTTTCGAATACGGGGGCGTTGAAGTCCTCCCATTGGGCCTTGAGCCGCAGCTTGATGCGACCAAAGGCAGACTCGCCGTCGGGGTTTCCGGCAAAGCGCTCCCGCTCCTCGACGGTATCCCACTCGCGCGCCATGTTGCCCACGCTGATGCCGAGGGCAGAGGCGCCCAAGAGGAGGAAGATGCGCCGAGTGTTGCGCCGAGACTTGTCGAGGGAGGATTGCTCAGCAGAGGAGCGGGCGCGAGCACCCGTCCGGCCGGACTTGCCATCTCCGCCTTCGCCGCCCTCGCCTGCGCCGTCGGCAATGGCGGTGAGTGTCGTGTCGATGTCGAATGCGGCGGATGACCGGGGGCGGGGTGGGGGAGTGGCTGCTGAATCTGGGGATGGCTCGGCTGCTGCGGATGACTCGGTTGCTGCAGATGACTCGGCTGCTGCTGCTGCTGCTGCGGCTTGAGCTCCAGTGGGGGATTCGGGTTGTGACGGGTGTGGCGAGGATGTGCTAGCGGCGTCACTGCCACCACTGCTGCTACCAGGGCCATCTACGCCGGCATTACTCGCTTCCCCTGCATTCTTGCGACTCCGGGTCCTACCCGCAGCATAGCCTCTCGTGGACCATGCAGTGAAAGCTGGCTGTGGGATGGCAAGTGCAGTGGGAACAGTAGCTCGTTGGACTGCGCCGGTGCTGCTGCTGCTGCTACCGAGTGCAGAGGTGGCGCGCAGGCGGAGTGTGGCGGAGAGTATTGAGCGGGCTGCCATGGTGGTGTGGGTGTCGGCGTGTCGTGCACTTTGTGGAATGGAATCAAGAAGATTGTCACGCATGTCACGGCATTGTCACCCAGTCACCCAAATGCTTCCCGCGGCTTCTTCTCTGCACCAAGTGGGACGCAAAGGTCTCGCCTCGTGTCACGTGACGGCGAGTGGGAGCTTGGCAGTTGTGGCAGTGGCAGTGGGCAGGTTAGCAGTGGAGGCAGGGCGGGGGCGGGGGCGGGGGCGCGAGGGCGGAACTGGGCGAGTCAATTCAATTCACAGCCAAGAGGATTCATTCGCATTCATTCAATTCCGGTCCTCTTTTCCTCCTCGACGACGCCCCACCTCCAACCGCCAACATCACATTCGCAGCACACACACCATGGGCTCATCTTCATCCCACCCCTCGACATCACACAATCCCACCATGTCAGAGCCTGAGTCCAAGTCCAAGGCCACGCCCAGCTCCTCCACCACCACCACCACCACCACGCCCCAACCAACCGTCTCCCCGTACGCACTGCACAGCCCCGCCTTTACAGCCCTCCGTAACCGGCGTGTCGTCCTTGCCTCGTCCTCTCCCCGCCGTCTCGAGATCCTCGCCTCTGTAGGCCTCCACCCAGAAGTAATCCCCTCGACCTTTGCAGAAGACCTCCCCAAGAGTGATTTCGTAGACGAGGGCGCGTACGCCTACCCCCTGGAAACAGGCGCGCGCAAAGCCATAGAAGTCTGGACGAGGCTCGTACGCGAGGATCTGACGAGCGCTACCGTAGGGGAGGAGAGGCCCGCACCCGATTTGGTTATTGCGGCGGATACAGTCGTGCTCAAGGATGGGGAGATTATGGAGAAGCCTGTGGATGCAGTGGATCATGCAAGGATGATTGCTGAGTTGAATGATGGCGAGGTAAGTTGCGTTGTGTTGCGCCCGTGCCTGGCCATACAGTATCCCATGGCTTCAGCCGTACTGACACGACCCACGCCACCCACCCCCCGCGCCCCCGCGCAGTGCGAAGTCGTCACGGGCGTTACGCTCCTCACGCCCTCTCTCACCCACCCAGGCTACACCCTCCACTCCCTCTCCGAACGCACAAAACTACACTTTGCCGCCTCCCCTCCTTCTGTCCTGCAAGCCTACGTCGCCTGTGGAGAGGGCTCCGACCGCGCAGGCGGATTCGCCATTCAGGGACGAGGGGCCGTGCTCGTACGCTCCATTGAAGGAGACTACAATAATGTAGTGGGGTTCCCGCTTTTCAGCTTTTGTGCGTTTTTGCATGAGCTTGTAGAGACGGAGCAGATTGCGTTCGAGGGGTGACAGTCGAGGGGTGGTAGACAACGTTGTGGTTCTCTTATTTGTAAATGTAATTGCGCATAGTATACATTGCCAGGCGGATCAACCTCAAACAATCTCCAAATCACCATCATCACTCCCATCCCCGTCATCCCCGTCATCCCCGCCATCCCCACCCACCACCCTCGCCCCAACACCCGCACCCACACCCACCCCCGCCCCCGTCCCAGCCCCAAACCTCATAGCAACAGGCGCCGCCGCCGGCGGTGCCCTAACATTGGACTTACCCGCCCCTCCCCTTTTATGCGTAGGCGGGAGGTGCAGTTTCGGCGTAGGGAGGCTCGAAGGCGGGGCTTTGTGTCGCGCTAAGAGGGCTGATGACACGGACGAGGACGACGGCGAGGGTGAGGAAGTAGAAGTAGCCCTACGAGCATCGGAGAGAGGGTCAAACCCAATTGCCTTGATTGTTTCTGCCGAGTAGGTGCCGCGTGTGCGTGTATGTGTGCGTGTGCGTGTGTGCGCGTGTCCTTGAGGTGGTTGCTGAGTCTGAGTCTGCGGATGACTCCTCGTGGGCGTGGGCACGAGCACGGACACCTCCTCTCCCGCGCCCGCGCCCTCATCGCTCTCACTCTCCCCATCACTCCCAAAAACAACCAACCGGTCATTTGTCCCCGGGTTCCGCCTAGCCCTCTCAATCTTCTCCCTCCGCGCCTTTTCCCTCTGCGCACGCTCCGCCTCTTGCGCACGCTTGCGCTTCCGCAGAGCAACCTCCTCTTCCTTTTTACGCTGGAGTTCCCGTCGTTCGGCGAGCTTGCGCTGCGCATCTTGGATGAGGAGCGCGCCGGGGCTGTGTGCGGGGAGGGGCAGGTCCGTTGGTGTTGCCGCTCCAGTTGACGTGGTGGAAGCGTCATTGTCCCCGCCGCCCCCGCCCCCGCCCCCGCCCCCGCCGCCGCTTCGACGACTCGCGATGAGCTCCTGCGGGTCGCTCCACCCCGCACGCCTAGCCTCGAGCAAGAGGAGCATCTCCTCTTCTTCTTCCTGCTTCTTGCGTGTCCGCTCCTTGTCCATTTGCGCGCGCCCGTACCGTTCCGCCACGTTGAAGAGGTTACTCCGGGGGTCACTAGCGGGTACGGCTTTTGCCCCACTGCCGCTGCTGACGACGAAGTTCTTCCCCCGACCTTGCAACCCTTCGAACGAAAGGGCATCCCGCTGTACAGGCGGGCGCTTGACTGCATCATTCCCCCAGCCTTTCCCGCCCCAGTTCTCGTCCCACGTAGAGCGTCGCCCGCCACCGCCACCGCCACCGCCCCCGCCGCGCACACCCACACCCCAACCCGTCCCATTTGCAAACGCCTGTCGCCCCTGTCGCGTCTTGTTGACGCCGTGCTCGAGATGGTAGTCGCAGATGGTTGCACCCCTGCCGCCGCCCATGTTTCGCCGGTCTACAAAGGAACCGCACTTGTTGCCGTCGGCTTTCTTGGCGGTGCACTGTGCGTAGTCGGCGCACTCGCCAATGATAATGACCGAGTCGGCGTCGCGTGGTTTTACGAGGAGTTTGCCGCGATTCTGGGTGGGGGCAGGGGGGGGGGGGGGGGCCGGAGGCGGAGAAGGATGATTGATGGTGTGCAGTGTGAGTGTGGGCGACGTGAGTGTCAGGAATGGCGTGCATATATGCATGCGATGCTCCGCCAGCCACGCACGCACCCTTTTATTGACGATGATCCTAGGGTTGATGAGTGCAATGATGGTGCCGCCATAAATGGACGTCTCTAGCTTCTCATATGCTCCCTTGGACCCTCCGACCCACTTTCCATCCTCTTTACGCTTACCATCTGCAGCAACGACCATCATGGTAAACTGATCGTGTCCTCTTCCCCCGGTATTTGCGCCCCCCTCTTCGCGCTGGGACATGTCGAGCATCTCAAAGTTGCGGCCGTGTGTGGGTGTTGGCTTCTTGAATTCCCTACTCGGGTCCTTTTGCCAAGACGTGAGGTTATTCTTGCGCACGCCAAAGCTTCCCTCTCCACGAGGCGTCTTCTTTGCCTTTTTCCTGCGCCTGCGCGGCCCTCCGTCTGAGCCTGCCTCTTCGTCGGTCTCCATCTCACTACCCGTGCCGTACTCTTCTTCGCTGGCATGGGCAAAGAGACCACTGCGGTCCTTTTCTTTTTTGTCATCGCCTCCCCCCGAGTACCAGATCTCCCCTGCGCGCACAATCGTGGCAATGAGGACCCAATCGCCGGGGACGGGCAAGTCGTAATCGCCATCACTGCCCATGGCCCAGCCTTCTGCCTTTTCACGCAGCGTGTACACGAGCGAGGGCGAGAGGAAGTACCTCCCATACATGACCTGGTCATTGAATTCTGCGTGGGTCATCCTGCGATTCTTGATGCGGTGCCCCGAATAGGGCTCACGGTCAGCATAGAGGGCGCGCGAGTTTCCGAAATCCCATGGACCAGGAACGAGATTGAGCTCTTCCATGAGGCGCAGTCGCTCGTCCCGCTTGGCATGCTTATTGGCGGCGGCCGTCTCCTTTGCGCGGCGTTCGAGTTCGCGTCGCTCGGCGAGGGCCTTGACGAAGCCGACGGGGCCGGCAGAGCGTGAAGGGTGGGCGACGTACGACGCGGACGGTGAGTCGTCGCCGGCGTCACCGTCGTCGTCATAGTCGGCGCCAAAATCGACTGGGTGGGGTGCCGCACGAGGTTGTGGAACACTGCGAGCGACGTGGCGCAAATCCTGTACGCCGCGAGTTGCTGCGGCGGAGATGTGGGCGTGGGAGGGGCGGGATGGTAGCGTACGGGTTTGCCTGGGAGGACTTTGAGGTGCGACGATGCGTGGCTGTGGTTGCGGGTGTGGTTGCGGTTGAGGCGGCGGGGTGGTGGTGTGGCTGCCACTGCCACTACTGGAGCTTCCACTACCCTTGCCCAGCCTGGCCTTTAATGCCTGAATCTGTGCGAGGATGGCTGCGTCGTCGTCCATTTTGGTGCGACTTGTATGATGATGATGTCGTGGTGAGAATCAAGAGGGGTCATTTCCCGTCACTTGACTGGCCTAGCCCAATCTACATACTTTGAGCTATGTGCTCCAACTGCTGTCCCTCTCCCTTGTGTGTGTGTCGCTGTCTGTCTGTCCTTCTCCACCTTTTCTGAATTTCCCCGCCCCGCCCAAGACGCGTCGCGCCTCTCCCTCACTCCCTCACTTTGTGACGCGCCACGCGTCGCGCCTTGAGCTGCTTCCGTCCGGGTCAGGTGCCTCGACCCCAACCCGGCCCGGCTCCGAAGCGCGTGCGTGCGTCTCTCTCCGGCTTCGGCTTCTTTACCCCGCATTGTGTCGCGCCCCGCCGACTGCGACTGCGACTCACACGCCGCCAACTGCTGCCGACGTTTCCGGGCCGGGCCAGTGCGAGAAGAAGGCGGTGGGTGGTGTGCCGACTGCGAACCTGATTGTGGTTCCACTTCCTGCCCTTCTTCCACCTACCTTGCACAATCATCCTCACTCATTGAACGTCACCCACCATGCCACCATCGCGGCGCAACGGAGTCTCGGGCAGCTCGTCCTCGTCGTCTTCAGCATCGACATCCTCGGCCCGAGCGACACCCGTGGCACTATCCTTTGACTCCAATCTGCACTCTTCCCTCGCACACCTCCCGCCTTCGGTCAACGCAGCACTCGTTGCACGCGATATCCCACCCCAGAATATTGTCCTCCAGCTCACACGCGTCAACGAAGAGAACGACAAAGACAACAATGACGACAACGATGACCAGGCCGAACCCACACGACACACCGTCTTTCTTGGCTGGAGCGGCCATTCCAGCAACGTCGACTCGACACTCACCCTCGCTGCACCCCTCGCATCCCTCTTCCACCCCGCCGCTCAGCCCTCTTCAAAGTACACACTCACACTCCTCCGCTCCCCACCCTTGCCCACGGCATCCCGCGTAGACTTGACCCCGCTCACACCCGACGACTGGGAGCTCCTCAGCCAGAATGCAGGTGCAGTCGAGGACAATATGCTCAGTCAAGTACGGAGCGTCACCAGGGGCGCAAAGTTGTGCATCTTTGTGGGAAGGGGCGGCGCAGCTCAGCAGTGCTGGTTCAGTGTCGACTCCACCGACCCGCAGGCGGACCCTTCATCCTCATCGCAGTCCTCGTCGCCCCCGCTCCCACGCGCCGTCCGCCTCACCACCGACACCGAAGTCGTCATTGCCCCGCGCACACGCCAGTCGGCCGCAGAGGCCGCAGCTAGGCAATCTCACTCTCTCAATACCACTGCCAAGGGCGGCGAATCGTCGCAGGTCAGCCAGGTCCTCGAAGCGCGCAGAGCACTCAAGAATCGCCTCTTCAAGGTCTTACCTCCCAGCCATCCGCCGCCGCGCCTCGCCCAAGGTCTAGACGTCGACTTGGACGGCGATGTGCCCCTCGTCGTGTGCAGTGGTGGTGGCGGCCAAGACCGTGGCGACGCCGACGCCGACGACGACGACGACTGGCGGCTCATCGCACAGGCCTTTGCCGCTTCAGCCGACAGTGATCGCGCACGCCTCACCATCAGCGTACAGCCCTGTCCCTCTGCCTTGAGCTTGCGGCCTCGAGAGGCGCCCTCTGACAAGGGCAAGGTCGCAGTCGATCAATCGCCGCAGTCACAATCTGCCTCTGATCGCACGCCCAATAAGCCCACGGCTGTCACGCACATCTTCAAGGGCCAGCGCAATGTCGATGTCGGGGACCTTGACGACGACAGCGCTCCCTGGCCGAGGCGGTGGATTTGGATCAACGGCGCGCTGCGGCGCAAACTGGGTGGTGTCGGTACAGGCGAGACCGTCTGCTTCTCTGCGCCTCCTCCTGGTGCAGCCTCGCCTGATGTGCCCGCAGCGTCAGCGGTGACGTCCAAGACTACCGCCGCCACGCTTGCGCCACCGCAGCTCGCGGGCGTGCAGCCGCTCCTCGCCTCACTCCATTCCCAGTTGACCACGTCGCTGTCCTCCAGCGCCCTGTCGACGTCGCCTGCCCCGCCGGCATCGAGCAACATCCTCCTACACGGCCCCTCGGGCGTAGGCAAGACGTCGATCCTGCGCGCCCTCGCCGCCCGCCTGGAGCAGCAGCAGTGCACCACGACCCTCTACGTCGACTGCACGCCCCTCTCCGAGATGCGCACCTCGCAGCTCCGAGACGTCTTTCGCGAGTGGCGCGACGCAGCAGACTGGTACGCCCACGGCAGTACCGGCGCAGTCCTCTTCCTCGATAACCTCGACAAGGTCATTGTCCCCGAGGTGGAGAATGTCGACCCTACACGCGCGCGCACACTTGCCGAACGACTGGTACAAGCCATCCTCGAACCACGTCCCGGAAGCCAGGGAAATGCACTGGTAGTGGCTACGGCTAGCTCGAGCTCGAGTTTGCATGCCTTGCTGGCGGAGAAGCACTTTTGGAACGAGACGGTGGCCATTAAGCCGCCGGGAAAGGGCGAGCGCGCAGAAGTACTCGCGTATCTGGTGCACCAAAAGGCACGGCAGTCTGGTGGTGCGAGCGACGGTGATACCGCAACGGCGGCCACCATTGTGCCCGATGCGTCCCTCAATTACGCCCAGCTCGCAGCCGAGACGGAAGGGTACCTCCCTGCCGACTTGGTGGATCTCGTCGATCGTGCCATCTATCGCGCTGCCGTGCGGGTTGGTGGCGACGGCTCCAAAACCACGGCGAAGGGCAGAGGCGCACCGCACCCACCACTCCACCTGACCGCAGCCGACTTCCGCTCAGCCCAAGAAAACTTTACGCCCCTCTCCCTCCGCTCGCTCTCCCTCTCCTCCTCGAGCGTCTCCTGGTCCTCCATCGGCGGACTGCACGACACCCGCCGCGTCCTGCGCGAGACCCTCGAGTTCCCCTCGCGCTACGCACAAATCTTTGCCTCTTGCCCACTGCGCCTACGCTCCGGCCTCCTCCTCTACGGTTACCCCGGCTGCGGCAAGACAATGCTCGCCTCGGCCGTGGCGCGCGAGTGCGGCGCAAACTTCGTTTCCGTCAAGGGACCCGAGCTTCTCAACAAGTATATCGGCGCAAGCGAGAAGAGCGTGCGCGACCTCTTTGAGCGCGCCTCGGCAGCCAAACCCTGCGTACTCTTCTTTGATGAGTTTGACTCCATTGCACCCAAGAGGGGACACGACTCCACGGGCGTGACGGACCGCGTGGTCAACCAGCTACTTACGCAGATGGACGGCGCAGAAGGTCTAGATGGGGTGTACGTCCTTGCAGCAACGAGCAGGCCTGACCTCATCGACTCGGCGCTGCTCCGGCCCGGCCGACTGGATAAGAGTCTGCTCTGCGATATGCCGAGGCACGAGGATCGCGTGGATATCCTCCGGGCCGTGGCGAGGGAAGGGAAGATCCAGCTCGCAGAGGATGTACAGTGGGACGAGTGGGCGGCCAAGACAGAGGGGTATTCCGGTGCGGACCTGCAGGCGTTGTTGTACAATGCGCACTTGGAGGTCATTCACGAGGGGATTAGCGCAGCGAGTGCCGCGACCGCAGCGAGTGCCGCGACCGCAGGGAGCGGGGCGGGCAGCGCCAGCGCCAGTGAGGGCAACGACGCCAAGTCCTCTGGTGGCGCACGTCCCCTCCGCTTCGTCGAAGTCGCTCCGCGCCACACGTCCACGTCCACGTCCGCGTCCACGCCCGGCTCCGCACCGAAGCGCAGCGGCGCAGAGGAACAAGCCCTCCGTCGGAGGGTGGAGCTCGCCCTGCGGAATAGTCTGGGTTCTGGGTCCGCGCCCGCATCTGGACCCACGGCTGCAAGCGCAGCTTCTGAGACAGCAGCCCCGCCAGTCGCAGCGGCACCCGCACCCGCACCCGCAGCAGTAACCTCCACGCACCTCTCCCGCTCCCTGTCTTCCCTCCGCCCCTCTGTCCCACTGAACGAGCGCCTCCGCCTACAGAGTATCTATACGGACTTTGCTGGTGATTCCGCGGCGGAGAGGGAACGCGCAAAGGGCGTTGATGGGAAGGGCAAAGGGAAGGGGAAAGGTAGACCAGCGGATTTCGGGACGGGGGAGGGGAGTAGAGATGTTGGGGTGAGGGAGAGTCTGATGTGAGGTGAGGTGAGGTGAGGTGAGGTGGAGTGGAGTAGGGTTGCGGTTGCGGCGGGGTTGGTTGGGTGGGTTGGGTGCTCCGTATCGTATCGTATTGCATCGCAAACAGTGCATCGCATCGCATCGCAGGCTAGCAAGTAAGCAATCTCACTCGTACTTTGCGCATCACCCTCTACTTTGGATCTCCTCCCCCACTCTCTTTCTTTCACGTAGGCAACGCGCCAATGAGGTGAATTGACAATGGTAGTAGGTCCTACGCGTCACTGGTACTGGTACAATCTGTGCTTGTGCTGTAGAACGTGATGGTGGGTCAAAACGGGGCGGGGCGGGAGACAGTTTACTTCTTGCCTGACGATGCTTCTGTCGAGGCGAAGCGGGAAAAGGGGATACGTTGCGTGTGGGCAATGTCAGTTTCCTCGCCGTCGGCGGGCCAACGCCGCACACCGCACACCGCACGCCGCACGTCACGGACTCACCTCTCCTCGTCGCATCCTCAAGGAGCTGCGTGTCCACCGCTCCAGCAGGGATATGCACATAACGGACCACCGACCCACGGATGAAAGCCGACTTTAGCGCAAGCAAATGCGGCCATTTCGCCGCTGCAGGATCGACGACTGTCCCCCCCGCCGCGGCGCCGCCCTCCTGCGCACCCGCAGCCCCAGCCTCAGCCGCTTCGTTACCCACTACCCGCAGATTCTCAATTCTGAAATTGAGGAATTGGTCTACGGACTTGAGCGTGCCGGTTATGGCTATGTCGTTTTTCAGTTCGATGGTGATGGGTTGGTTGGTGAGGGTTTTGAAGAAGGAGAAGATGAGCTGCGGGGGTGGGTGTAGGGCAGTATTGTGAGCAATTGCGAGCATACAGGTGGTACTATAGATGAGCAAAGCTTTTGGCTCCGCGTCGGATACGGTGACTCTCCAGGGGGGAGGGGCCGCCCCTGCTAAGGCGCTGTGTGCTCACCATGATGTCTGACTGACTGAGCCCGAGACGCGGACTACGGTACGATGCTTGGTCGGGCGGGCTTTGGGCAAGGCGCTACAAGCTAGACTGTGAGACTTGACGTAGTCAGAGCGAAGCTGCTTTCTGGCTTTGACGCTTTCCTTGTGACTGCTCGGAACAACTGCAGGTGGTATCTTGGTCTGTGGAGCTATGGCAGCAGCAACCGTAACATGCTCGCATCATCGTGCCTCGCTCGCCCGTCCATCTCGAACTTCCGACCCGTACACCCAGCCAGGTCGCGCTACTCGGATCCGAGCCGCGCGTGCACGCGCCACCCCGCACCGCCCCGTACCCTTTTGGTCCACCCTTCTGGCGCCACTTTCAAACCAAATACAATCCAATACTCTCCCGAAACGGCGGGCCTGTAGATATGCTCGGGGCGTCCACCAGTCACAGTGAGCAAGCCATCGAAACCTTCAGAGGGAGGAGTCTGGCCGTGTCAGATAAGCGTCAATTGGAGCCCGGACGTCAGCGTGAGGAAAACGTCCAGAGCAATGCCGGGGACCAAGGCGGCGGCGGCGGGCCTTTTGGATTGGACGCCGGCGTCGGAGGTGTATTGTGCCCTCGCGCAACGCAAAGTTGGCAATGAGCTTTGCAGGTCGAGGATCGCTCGGTATGGAAGCAAACACATACTGTCCAAGGCGCTTTGATCGAGTTGTCAAATGCGCCCTTGCCGGGGCTGGTACTGCCTGGCCCCAAGCCGCCGGTCAGAGAAGTGTGGGGACGACTTCTTGTCCCCTTGGCTGCAGCTTCTCGAAGGAGCCAGCGTCGCGTCGCTGCGCTTGCGGCTGCGAGCTACTTCCACCACTTCTCCAAGTCGAAGTCGAAGCTCAACCAATGCAGCAAGGAACGACGGCCAATCTGGCCCGTATGTACTTGTACTTGCACTGTAGCCGCTGCAGTCAAAAGCGCGGGGAAAGGCCCAGAACACCATGTGTCTGGGTCTGGGTCCGGGGAGTTGCATGGCGTCTGCGTCGCTCAATCGCATCGGGTCCGGGCCGCGGGTGCGGGTGCGGGTGTCGACTCCACCAATTCTCCGTTTTTCCCTCGGGGTTGACGCGCCGCGCGGACAGCGGCACTTGCACTTGCACTGCACCAGCTGACACCGCCCGCCCGCCCGCTCGCCCAGCTAAGTACGGACGGCGGATGAGAGACACTGCCGGGCTGTGCGTCGCGCTCATCCCATTTCGAAAGGGACGCCCATCGTCAAGGCGTACGCAAGTGCGGTGTGGTGGGAACTTGTCAACTGCAGCCTGCTCCTGCTCCTGCTCCTGCTGCCTTGCTGCGCGTCGCCTCGGCGTCGCCTTGGCCCTTGGCCTGGTCCCCCCCGCGCCCCCCCTGCCCCGCTTTTCCCTTCTCCGCAAAAATACGCCAGCGTGACCAGAAAGGGGGTGCGACGACGCGAGGCTGGCTCAGATGTGGCCGCAGGGGCGTCTACTTAGGCGAGCAACAATCGCAATGCACCTGATGACTGCACTCGCCAGTGACTGTGAAGTGGAAGTGTGAGCGCAGCAGCAGCAGCAGCAGCAGCCGCTGCGTCGTCCTCGGAGTCCAGCCAGCCAGTCAGCCAGGCAGGGTGGCGTGTGCGACTGCAAGTCGTCGCCGTCGCCGTCGCCCGTCGCCGTCGGTCGTGGGTCTCACCGGAGTGGTATGGCGAGCAAGCAGGGCAGGGCATGGTCGTCGGGCACTGGAACAGTCTCCCATCCTCCCCCTCTATGCGCCGCATGACGACAAGGCACGCATGGACTGAGCGTGGCGTCGCGAGTCAAGTTCGCAGAGGCCAAGGCGCAGGAGCAGGAGCAGGCGCAGGCGCAGAGGCAGAGGCAGAGGCAGAGGGGCGCGCGCCAACGCGACTGACCGGCCGACGGAGGGGGCGCGGGGTCGAGTCGACTTTCGCCTTGCCCCACTCGCCCCGTGTCGCCCTGCCTGCCTGCCTGCCTGTCTGCCTGTCTGCCCGCCTGCCTATTCCCCCGCGCTGCCCTCGTCGCTGCCCCACGAATGCAGAGAGAGCCCAGGCAGGGAGAGACGACAGAGAGAGAGGGCAGCAGCGCAAAGGACAGGACTCGGTCACTCAATCCGCGCCGCGCCAAAGCACCATCCACACCCGTCCCACACACGCACACCACACACGCACAGCACAAACCACGCACCCACCACGCGGCCCGCCCACACACTACGCGCACGACGACGCATCGCTCACTGTATTGTCCGTCTGTCGTCCACACACCAGGCCCGCCTCCCTCGTTACAGACTCTGACCACTGCAATCCATTCCATTGCAATCCAGCGCCCCCGCCATCTCTCAGAAGCCATCGCTGTTCTGGCATTCGCAAACTTTGGCTCGTCGCTCATCGCACTGCCCTCATCCCCTTCCATACGACGGCCACAAAGCTACTCCTGCTCCTACACCCTCCGTTTTCTCATCGTACCTACCAATTCCTTCAGGTCGGACCCTATTGCCAGCCAAGCGGTCTAGGACTATACAGACGTCCAAAGCACCACACGGATCGATCCAGCTCGGTACCAATAGGCGCCCATCCGCACCCGCACACTACGCCCCGTCGCACCATACTGGACAGAGACGCCAGCTCGTCGCGGCTCTACACACGAAAACATCCAAAGTAAACCCTAACTATGTCCTCTCGCTCAAACGGGCTCGATCGTGAGTGTTTCATTCGTGGCTGGGCGTGGCGTGGCAGGCGTGGTAGACGGGGGCGGGACGTCAAGGGATGGGGTAGCACGCGCGAGTGAGCTCGGATCAAGGTGATCACGAGGCTGGTATACGGCAGGGCGCAGCGCCGGTGCCAGTGAGTTGCTCGACCCACGAGCACGCTGGGCAACCACCGCGCTGGGGTGCGACGTCCGTTGCAAGGGCTACGGCAACGAAGGGGAAGGGGTAGCATACGAGGAAATGAGCTGGCTGGCTGCGAATGGTGCACAGTCATCCGCCGTTGCCTGGGCCCGTACGGCATCCTCGACGCTTGCTGTGGGTGCCATGGATGTTGCCGAGGCCACGAGCTGCTTGCATGGCTATGGATGCCATCCGTGTGGAGATGCATCTGGCTTCACCCACGGCGAGCAGCATCCACGGCGAGCAGCACAGAGTGGATGTGGGTAGGCACGGCCACGACGACCCCGCAGCACGCCGGTGCCTGGCTGGCCGGCTGGCTGGCTGGTCTCGTGCCCGCGCACCTGTGCCAGTGCACCCGCACCCGCACCCTCCCTCATCTCGCGTGCAGCACCTCCACTCGCTCCGTGCGCCGTCGAGACACGCAAAGGGCCTTGGATGCCGTCAATTGCTGCGCCCTGCCGTCGTGCCTCAGGGGAAGAAGGAAGGCCTCGCTTCTCATCGTGGGTGCCAGGATAGGCGCCTCAGTTGCAGCCAGGAATTGCTTGGCGGTCGCGATTGGATGGAGGGGCCGAGTCAAGTACGCAGGCACACGCGTATCCGGGCTTAGTCTGGGCCGAAGAGTTGGGGGGGAAAGCCTCTCTCCTTCATGGACGTCCGAGGAGGCCTTTACTGCACCCATCTTACTTGCTCAGTCTCGACCACACGCGATGACTCGGTATTACTTGAGGAAAAGCCCTTTCCCGTTCATTTCATCGCCGCCTAGGAAGATGACATATCATGGCTGACCCTTGTTACCGCACCTTTTCATACCTCTGCTTGCCCTTTGCGTCCCGCCCAAAAGCAAACATGAATGACCCACACAAAGTCGTCCGCGTCTCCGCCTCGGACGGCAAGACTGGCGAACCCCGCGAGTTGGCCTACACCAACTGCAAAGTCATCGGAAACGGCTCCTTTGGCGTCGTTTTCCAGGCCCGCGTAGTGTCGGGCGGCAACGGAAATTTGGTCGAGGGAGCTGGACCAAGCCAGGACCAGGGCGCAGCTGGTAGCGTGCCCAAGGAGAACCAAGAGGACGTGGCTATCAAGAAGGTGTTGCAGGACAAGAGGTTCAAGGTGAGTGCTTGCAGGTCTGTCGGCGGGCGTGAAAGCGCTCCGCCAGAAACACAGCTCTGGTCGCCGGACGCTAGCATGTAGTCGTCGCGAAAGGCAGCTACCATGCCGTTGGCCGCCTGCGCTACGTTACAGAAGGCGCGACAGGCTCGAATCGACGTCGGCTGGCTGGCTGGCTGGCTATGCGCATACCACCCACGCCCGCCCTGGTGCTGACACTCGCATCTTACGCGACCCCACGCCGCCATCCAGAACCGAGAGCTACAAATTATGCGCATCGTCAAGCACCCAAACGTGGTGGACTTGCGCGCATTCTTCTACTCAAACGGAGACAAGGTGAGTCTTGCTCGTGCCGTCAAGTATGTCGGGTGACGCGGCTGGACATCATTCTGACAAGGCGCATATTCACCCCCCGCCCCCCCTTACCAACTCCCGCAGAAGGACGAAGTGTTCCTCAACCTCGTGCTCGAGTTTGTGCCAGAGACCGTCTACAGGTCCTCTCGCCACTACGCCAAGATGAAGCAGACGATGCCCATGCTCCTCATCAAGCTTTACATGTACCAGCTCCTCAGAAGCTTAGCATACATTCACTCCATCGGCATCTGCCACAGAGACATCAAGCCGCAAAACTTGCTCCTCAACCCCTCGACGGGCATTCTCAAGCTGTGCGATTTCGGCAGTGCAAAGATCCTCGTCGCTGGAGAGCCCAATGTGTCCTACATTTGCTCGAGGTACTACCGAGCTCCAGAGCTCATCTTTGGCGCAACAAACTACACGACCAACATTGGTGAGTCGCAGGCGCGCGCAGACGGCGGCAAGCAGACTGGTGCGATGCTCTCGGTCAATTACTGACGCGTTGATTCGGCATACATCGTTCCATCCCCTCTCAGACATTTGGTCGACGGGCTGCGTGATGGCCGAGTTGATGCAAGGACAGCCCTTGTTCCCCGGAGAGAGTGGCATTGACCAGCTCGTCGAGATTATCAAGGTTCTCGGAACGCCCAGCAGGGAGCAGATCAAGACGATGAACCCCAACTACATGGAGCACAAGTTCCCCCAGATCAGGCCGCACCCCTTCTCCAAGGTCTTCCGTCCCCGCACGCCCCCCGAGGCCATTGACCTCATCTCGCACCTTCTCGAGTACACGCCCGGCGCACGGCTTACGGCCATTGAGGCCATGACGCACCCCTTCTTCGACGAGCTACGCACGCCCGACATCAAGATGCCCAGCGGCCGGGATGTGCCGCCCCTGTTCGACTTCACCCGTGAAGGTAGGTAGCGCGCAGCCCCGCGCCTGAGCATGCCCTGGCACTGACGCTGACGCCGATGATCCCTTGCTCACTCTCCCCTCGACCCGCAACAGAGCTCTCCATCCGCCCAGACCTCAACGCCAAGCTCGTGCCCGAGCACGCCCGAGCAGACTTGCTGGCGCGGGGTATCGACCTGGACAACTTTGAGCCGGTCCCGCTCGAGTCTCTACGCGTATCGTTGGACTAGTTCGGCACGGGGGGACGCAACAGAAATGGAAACGAAGCGGTCGCAAGTTACGTGGTGTTTTTGCGTGTGCGTGTTATTGTGAATGTGAACGAACGAGCAAGCCGCGTCGACGATATCGAGGAGGAGAGAGGCCAGGTTGCGGAGCGTTCGCCGAGCAAGGGCTTCGAGGGCCGAGCTCGTCGCGCGCCAAGCCACGCATATAGCAGGGCAGAGCAAGGCAGGGCGTGGAAAGGGAAGGGAAGGAACGGACTGGACGCTCATCACTGATTGGAAGGTGGAAGAAGTCGGAAGTCGGACCAGGTTGGTAGCGGCAGCGATAGTGGCAGTGGCAGTGGCAGTAGCAGCGCGACACATTCTCTCTCTCACTCTCCTTGTCTGGTCTTGCCTCTCTCTCTCTCTCTCTCTCTCTCTCTCTCTCTCTCTTCCTTTTATACTCTTTTTTGTTTTTGTGTTCTTGGCCTTGGGCGGCGGCGCGGCGCACTACCTACTGTATGCATACTTTGTGGGGCCTACACAGGTACCTACCACGTACCATTACCATCATCATCATCGACATCACCACGAGCGGCGGGAGCGACCTGACACGAGCGTGTGAGACGTGTGTTTGAATCGGATTGAGTTGAGTTGAGTTGAGTTGAAGCGCGGGCAGCGAGGCGTAAGTGTGTAAGCCTAGACCCACGGCTCGCAGCCCGCAGCCCGTAGCGACAGCACCGCAACTGAAAGCACGCACATAACACAAGGGACTTTTACATACATACCTATGAAAATAAGCACGGTACGGCACGGCGGCACGACATGTAGATTAAAGCCGTTGAGATAGGTATCTATCGCGTCTTGAAGAGTTCCTAACAAGTGCCAGGGA
Organism: Quambalaria eucalypti; assembly: GCA_004016185.1. Classification (NCBI taxonomy): domain Eukaryota; kingdom Fungi; phylum Basidiomycota; class Exobasidiomycetes; order Microstromatales; family Quambalariaceae; genus Quambalaria; species Quambalaria eucalypti. Next base: position 163,460 of record RRYC01000154.1, read on the forward strand.
CAGGGATAGGCGCCTGCGAGGTAAGGACGGGTGCGTGGCCTCCAGGTAGGTACCTAGAAGGGAATTGACGAGGGCTGGAGAAAAATTGGGCGACGTAGTAGCTAGAATGCGGGACGTGTCCCCGTTAGTATCTGAGATACCTACAAGAATGTGTCGATAGGACAGTGCGCATTTTGCCGATCACTCACTCATCTTTGGGCGCGCGACGCTGTAGCTGTGTGTGTGTGTGTCATCAGGCGCGCGCGAATCCGATGCGAATGGTATTACCGGTGCGGGAGGTGCGGAAGGTGCGAATTACTACAAGTGGTCGCAAGTGACTAGAGACAACAACAAGAAGAGGTGACCGGTGACGGAATCTGCAAGTGTACATAGGGACGGACTTAGAGAGGCGAGGCGGGAACAGGGAAGGGTCATAGGGTCTATGTAGAGGCATCGCATGAGGCTCGGCTTGAATCGGGCGAGTTTACTGAAGTACTTACAGGTTGAGAACAGGGACCTCATCGAGCGCAAAGACAAGTACAATATCGGGACGTACGCGGGACAAGCGCAGAGACGGGAAGGGAAGAGGTGGCAGCGGCCTAGATCCACCCGCCGCTCCAGCTGAACTTGGGAAGTGGCGTTGCCTGTGGAAGGCCGAATGCAGCGGCGGGTTGTACATTCTGTTGCCCTGCATCGTCTTCCTGTTTGATGACGGGCGTGTGCGAAGAGCCAGCTTCGGTGTCTGCGGCCGCCTGGCGGTGCTGGTTTCGAGTACGGACGATGACGATTCGGCGAGTAGGTGGCGCAGTGCCGTGAGCTGTGGTTGTGGCTGCAGAAGTCGCTGGATAGGGGGCAGCAGCCGCCTTTGCCGCGGCCACCGACGCAGCACCAGCAGCAACGATTTCCCCTCTTCGTCGCTTGCGACGAGCAGTAGCGCTCTCCTCTGGAGCCGCAGCCTCTTGTTTGACTTGCTTCTTGAATCTGGAAATATACGTGTAGAGGTACCCTGCGTGGTCCAAGTGCTGGCGGGGCGGGTTGTCGGCGTCGCGGAGGCGATTAATTTCCCTTCTGATCCAGGCGACGTCGTTGCGTCCATTGAGGTTGCAATGGGTATGGACAAAGTCCTTTCCGGCTTGGGACAGAGTCGGGGTGTTTGTAGAGGCAATGCCCGTCGGGTCCGCCGAGTGGCCTTTATCGGCGGGGTGATCGACGCACACCCTGTAGCCTCCTGGCTGTTGCTCCGCCTCGGCACATTTGAGGGGTCGGATCCAGAGGGACATGGGCAGTTGACTTTCCTAGAGAGGGAAGAAGGTGGTTCACCCGCCAAATGACAGACGAGGCGACGTGCGCCGCCGGGTGGTCGACTGCGCTTGACAAAGGAGTAGCCATGGCTGTGGGCGTGGCTCTGGCAGGCCTCGTAGGCTGCTTCCTCGGTGGGATAGACGCCTTCTGGGGGCGGAGGCATGCGGGTGTGCGAGGGCAGTGGGAGAGTAAGTTTGACCGAGGTGTGCCCGTGTGGCGCGGCGGTGCTTGCCTTAAGAGTTGGGCTGGCAGGCGGTGAGGAAATGGGCGACGAAGACGCGGGGAGCGACTCTGTGGGGGGCATAGGGGCGGGAGTACTAGACGCACCAGGACCACCCTTGAGTGCCTCGCCAATGAGGTGCCATAGCCAGGGTCTGGTCGGATCCCTGCTCAACGCCGACTTGTCCGCCCCGACGATGGGCATGAGCCTGTGCACTCTGGGTACCATTTCGCCCTGATAGGGCGTCTCAATGAAGCAGGTAGCGTCGTTGCTTGCGGGGACAGAGAGGAGCGACGCCCAGCCCGTCTTGTAGCCGAGAAGTTCGGCGCCATTGGGTGTGTACTCGAGTGTGCAGAGCGGGACTGCCACGGAAGGAAGGTGGGCGCGGGACGGAGAGGACGTCATGATGAGCGAGGGGCGAGGGGCCCTCTGTGACCGCCTGCGGTCGTCGTCCGTCTTAGACAAGTGGCATTGGAGAGGAGAGGAATAAGAGGGAGACGATTCCCGGCCCGCCACCTCAAGTCACTAACCAACCAACCCACCCTTCACGGAAGCAAATCCAACAACCGACCTTCCTCGACTGACGCTTCACACAAAACGGAAGCAAAAAGAAAAGTTACAGGTCACTTTTGCTCGCACGGGCCTCAGGTCCGGTAGCGTGGGGTGCGACTCGGAGCCGAGGCGTATCGTTGGGCGGCAGCCGCGGCCCATCTTTTTGGGCCGCCTCCACTGCTAAAGTGCAGTGCAGTGCAAGTGCAAGTGCAAGTGCAAGTGCAAGTGCAGGTTGCATATCAGCCCTGGCTTCACCCATACGACTGCATACGACTGGCTGACTCGACTAAGACTCCTGGACTTGCTGCGGACCACTACGAGTCAGCCATCGAAAGTGCGAGCGCGCACGGCATTGCCTGCACACTATGTCCAGCGTGGAACCCAGCGGGGTGGAGGATCGCTCTGCCTCCCACACTCAGCGCGACACCAACACCAACACCAACACCAACACCACCACCACCAACGCTTCCTCCTCGCGGTCCCAAGCCGAACCCGACGCAGACCATCGACCCGCATTCCACCACCTCCCCGAGCAAGGTGCGGGTCCACCCCTCCTTTCGCCCGTCACGGAGCAAGGAAAGCGACATACGGGCTTCCTACAGTCCAGCAAGCCCCCGCCGATGTACGTATGCGCGAATTGCGGAATTCAATTGGCGTTGCAGGTGAGTAGCCGCGCGCTGAGCACATTACCAACGGCATGCTGGTATGTTCGCACGACGACTGAACTGAAAGATTTTCTTTCTCCGCCTCGCCGCACACGCTCCTCGCAGGACGAAATCGTCTCCAAATCCTTCTCGGGTCGATCCTCCAAAGCCTACCTCTTTCACACGCTCCTCAACGCCTCCATTGGCTCCCCAGAGGAACGCCAGCTCCTCACCGGCTTACATACCGTAGCGGACGTCAGCTGCGGGTGTTGCTCTGCCGTCGTGGGGTGGACGTACCTCCGTGCGTTTGAGGCCAGTCAGAAGTACAAGGAGGGGAGGTTCATCCTGGAAGAGGGGGCGGTGCACAAGGTCAATCACTGGGAGTAGGCGGCGGGGGGCGTGCAAGCTGGCATTCGTTGTACAAGATGCCAAGAGGCCCGTATTGTTGTAAAGTACCTGTACCTGTATTCGAAGAAATACCACTTCTCCGCTTGCTCCCGTTCCGCTCTGCTCATCTCTTCCGCTTCGTAGCCACCTCTTTCCCACCCTTTCTCCGGCCCTTTGCGGGCGTCTCCCCGCCCCCACCCCCACCCCCACCCTCCCCTTCCCCTTCCTCCACCTCCACCTCCATCTTTCCATCCTCCCCCGCCTTCTCTGCCGCCACACCCCGCGCTTCATCACACAACCCCCGCCTGACCATAACCTCCCACATCTCCTCATTGAACTTCCCAGCCTTGGCCAGCTGCGCGCGGAGACTCCCCACTTGTGCTTCGAGAGCGTGGACGCGTGCCGAGTCGGCAGTGGCGCTCGCGGTAGCGGTAGCGGGGACTGATGCTGACGCTGTCCCGGCGTCGTCTTCTTCTGACAACTGCGAGTCGGGGAATGTGAGTGAGGGGAGGTCGTAAGGGCACCACGTGTCGGCGTCGGCCTCGGCCTCGGCGTCGGCATTGACGGGGAGGCGCATCCACACACCATCGCCTTCCCCCTCTCCCTCGTCGCCGTTTTCGCCGTCGAACGCACTACGAATGGCCCTCCCCAATTGAGCAGCCACCCTTCGCTTTGCCTGGTGAGTCTGTCCGTGCTGTTGTTGCTTCCCCGCACCAGTACCGGCACCGGCACCCGCCTCGCCGGGGCGGTAGAATGTGATGATATTCGTAATACCCGCAGAGGGACTCGCCTCGGGGAAGGGCAAGGAGCGGATAATTTGCAGCGAGGGGACGTCGAGGAAGTGGAGCGTGGGGGGCGAAGAGGTGCCGATGAGGAGGTGCGTCGTCGAAGGGACGAGGGAGAGGGATGTGGGTGGGGATCTGTGCGTGCAAGGCGGAGAACGGAATGTCAGTGGCATGTGGGGACGAATTGGGGGGATGAGTCGTGAGATGTTTTGACACCCACTGAAGGTCAATGTACCCCTTTCTCCCCGCCGTCAACTGCGCCTGCTGCTGCTGCTGCACATACTCGACATCTTCCATCCCCCCTCCTCCAACGGCATCGTACGCAGCGTGCGCATCCGCAGCACCACCACCCTCCGATGATGCACGGCGATACATATCCACCCTGTACACCCTCCCTCCGGCATCGGCACTACCCGCCCACTCCACTGCAGCAAAGCAGAAGCGGCCCGTGGGGTCAGGGGCGATGCAGCTGACGGATGCTGCGCGCGTCGTCGTCGTCGAGGAGGACGAGGAGGACGAAGATGCGCCATGTGTAAAGTCGAAGTTCGTGAGTAGTGTGCGTGCCCTCAAATCCCACAACTTGAGTGTCCCGTCCTTTGAGCTGGACCATAATTGCGCATGAGAGGGAAACCTCCCTGCAGCAGGCGCAAACGCCACATCCGTAATAGGGAGGAGGTGCGCCGTGAGCGTTGCATACGGCTGCGGGGCAGTTGTTGCGCCCCCACTACCGCCACTGCTCCCACCACCACTCCCGCCGGGATGAAGGATCCCCACCAGGGGCCAGACGCATACCCTTCCGTCCTCCCCGCCTGTAGCTAGTGCCTCGCCGCGTGCGTCCCAACGCAGGACCGTCACCCTCCGGAAATGCGGTTCCCAAGATGCGCAGAGTGCACCAGTGGAGATTTCCCAGAGGTAGGCTCTGCCATCGTCACAGCCTGCAGCGAGGAGGGACCCGTCCGGGGAGAGGGCTAGGGAGCAGACTTTCTGCGGGGGGATGAGCCGCGTCGTCGTCGTCGTCGTCGTCGTCGTGCCTGAGAGGAGAGAGTGCAAGTGCAGGACATTCTTCCCCTCGTCTGCTGTGGCTACGAGGCCTTCGAGGGATGGGCTGGGGGGTACGACGGAGAGGGAATGCGGAGAAGATGAGATGTGAGGCTTGAAAGAGTGTAGGGGGGAGGAGGCAGAGGGGTTGGAGAGGGAGAGGAGGGAGAGCGGGCCAGGCTGCGAGGGCGTGCCGGACAGGGAGACTAGTACCGCTGGTGTGGGCAAGGTGAGGGTCGGTGTCGCCGCGGAAGACGCTGGCGTAGACATGGTGGGCCGAGAAAGCGGGGGAGGTGATGAAGGTAGCTTAGTCAGGAGGATCAAGAAGGGAAGAGCATATATTCCTCGCCATCACCACCACCACTCCTTCCTCGCGGCTTGTTGCGCGAAATTTTATCGGAACGGGACGCGTCAATGTATGCCGCGGCTCCACTCTCCCTGGCGACGCAAGTGACGCGACGCAGTGACCTCAAACAAAAGGACAGACTGTGAGAAGACGTTAAAGTAAGAAATCGAGGGTGTGCGCCGGCTATTGGCAAGGAATACAATCTTTTGCAGCGGCGTGATGCTATTGCGGCGTGATGCTCTTGTAATGTACAGTACATGCAATGATGATGCGATGCGGGTATGCTGTGTAAAGGACGACGTCAACTCCTCTTTTCAACCACTCTGCGCCTGCCTCGCCGCAAGTGCGCGCTGTGCCCTCGTGAGCCATACGCTCTGCTCACCGCCACCGTCACCACTACTTCCACCCGCACCAGGCCCACGCTCCCTCCCGACGGCTGCCCGCGCGAGAATGTGCTGCAAATCGTCTGCAGGCGCGCCGAAGCGGTCTACGTGTGCGTGTCCTGCGCTGATCATTTGCGACCCGTCGTCCTCCTCGTCCTCCTCGTCTTGATCCATATCTGCCTGCTCTGCTGGATTCACCCTCCTAGGAGGCCGTCTGTTCGTGCCCGTGCCTGCACGCGGCGCTGTTGAGCCCGCCAATTGGACCTGCTGCTGGGCGGCAAACACTCGCCTAAGCTGCCTGCTGGCCTCGTACTCTGGCTCGTCTAACTGCGGAGGCGCCTCTCCCCTAGGACCCGCTTTTGCTTCTTGTTCGCGTTGACGCGCGAGGAGCTCTTGCTCCACAAGGGCGAGGTCTGCCTCGGTGCGTGCATACAGGCCGGGTACGGGGCGGCGAATGCCTGCGGCAGCGGCGTGGAGGTTTACGTCTGCGTCTGGGCCGTGGCCGTGTGGGTGGGGTGGATCGGGCTCGTCTGTTAGTTTTGCGGGGCGGCGGGGGCGATCGCCGCGATGATGGTGGTGGTGGCTTGCGGCGGGGGCGGGGGCGAGGGGATCCTGCTCACGACCACGCGGAAGGACTTCGTCGAGGCCCAATTCGAGCCATGCGTCGCGTGTGCACTCTATGCGGGCATGTTCGACAAAGCGCGGGTCCAGGACGGCATCCCAGTGGGAGCGGCCTGGGCCATAATTGGGAAAGGGCCACGCAGGGTGGGCGGGAAGCGTCGAGGTGAGGATGCGCTTCTGGAGGTAGAGGGGCAGGTCGACGAGGGGCTGGCGGAGGGCCTCGTCTGTGCCGCCGCCTGGGTGAGGGTCGCTGCTGTTGGTGCCATTGGGACCTGCAGACGACGACGACGACGACGAGGCGTTGATGATGCCGTTCCAGAGGGCGGCCTCGGTCAACTGAGGGCGGGCGGCGTACTTGGGCAGGGATGCGCGTGGGTGGAGCGACAAGGGACGGTAAAAGGGGCGACCAAAGGGGTAGGACGAGTGCGTCTCTGAAGGGAGGAGGTCGTCGGTGGAAGTGTCTGGAAAGGCGTTTGGTGGGACGGCGATGTCTGAGTTCGGCGCGGTGGGGGCAAACGCAATTACGCGGGTGATTGTCAGCATACGCACGGACAGACTCAAAGGGCACCCCCTGGCCTCGCCCACACTCACCCTCACCCGCCCACTGCCACAAGTCCTCGCCACCCCACGTAGGATCTGCGTCGCTCTTCATACCCTGCAGTGCCTCATTCCGCTTCCTTGCCTCGCGTATAGCAGCAGCAGGGTCGGTATAGACGGCAGGGAAGCGATAGTCTGGGCCCGCGTTGACAGCCCCCGCTGCGCCAGTGCCACTAAAGGCCCCCTGCTCATCGACGAGGATGCGTGTGAGGCGCGTGGGCGAGTGGCCCGCGTAGGCATAAGCTGGATTCGAGGCAAAGAGGGCGTTGCTGCTGGCAGCAGCGGCTGAGGACGACGAGGAAGCAAAAGGGCGGAGTACATCGTCGTCGCCGTCACGGTCAGCGTTCGATGGGAAGCGGTGAGAAGGGAGCGGCAGGCGATGAGCGTGTGAGAAGTGCGAATCCGCGGGCATTGTTGGGGTGATGGGGTGCGGACAGTTGGACGTCTGTACGATGGACGTCAAAGTCGATGTGGTAAGCCGCGTTGTGGTACGGTGGTGTAGGCCGAGAAGCACCTGGACTTGCAGCTCAAGCAACGCACGCACGAACAAACAACACACACTCGCTCACTCGCTCCCTCTGTCCGCGTCGCGTCGCGGCCATCGCACTGACCGCCGGGATTTCAGCTCAGCCGGTGTTGCGCGCGTGTGCGGCCCGTCGGTGCCGAGGCGTGGCTTGCGTAGTCGGCGTGGCTGGATAGCGCGGATGCAGGCAGACAGGCCGGGTGCCCGCCTGGGCGCAGCCAGTGAAGCTCATGAGCTCGGCTTGGCGTCGCTCGGCGTCGCTGCCTCGTACGTACCCCGCACTGACTTGCCGCACCGACTGCCGCACTGACTGCCGCTGCCGCCTTCCGCCTGCTGCGTTGCTGCTCTCACTGCTCCCTCAGCTCGCTCGCTCGCATCGGCTCTGCGTCCGCCAATTGTCATCAAAGCCGGGCGGGGCCAGTCAGTCCACGGGCAGACGGGCGGGCAGACGGGCGGGCAGACACGTACGGATGAACATCGTCTGTACAATGCGTGAAGTTACATATGGCCGGTGCCCTGCCTGCCTGCCTGCCTGTGTGTGTGTGTGTGTGTGTGTGTGTGTGTGTGTGTGTGTGTGGTCACATTGTCCTGGACCATATTGTATCCCACTCCACCCCCACGACCCACGACCACGACCACGACCACCCACCCACCTGTTTCCGCGCGAGTGGCGGCGCGTGACCGACTGGCAAACGTCTTTTGCTTCCGTCTGTCTGTCCGTCGTTGGCCTGCCACACACGCACACGCACGCAGGCACGCACACGCACACGCACACCTTCTTCCTTCCTTCCTTGCCTTCCGTCACATCCGAAGCAGCGAGCCGACGCAATTTGCTGCGGACGAACTGACGACGCCGACGACACTGCGCCGCCCACGCTGCGCTGCGACCAACCACGCCGCGCCCACCATGTCGGACCGCGGTCAGTCGCCGTCGTCGTCGGAGCTGTCCTCGACGCACACACACACCGCACACATCCTCGCCTCGCTCAACCCACACGCAGCAGCAGCAGCAGCAAAGGCACAGCGCAATCATACCCACCCTCCGTCTTTGTCGCCCGCAAAGAAGCGTAGGGCAAGCGTACTCACCGCCACCAGCGGCGACGACGACGAAGACGATGAAGAGGATGGCGCCTCCACCAGCGTCACCTCGTTGGCATCTCCAGCCGCGCCTGCCACCAATTCCAAGCGCAAGCAGAGCAACCCGGCCACGAGCGCCGCCACGAGCGCATCCGCAAAAGGCAAGCGCAAAGCTACGGCCGCCCCCGCCGCAGCCGACGATGCCCCCACTCAGACCGACGGCGGGGATCAGCTCCCCACGCGCCGCAAGCGCGTCGTGGTAGCATGCGACTGCTGTCGCCGCAAGAAGCTCCGCTGCCGCGGCCTCCCGAATCCCACGGGCAGCTGCATCAACTGTCAGCAGATGAACTTTCGCTGCACCTTTTCAAACGACACGGATCGCAAGCGCGGCAAGTACGAAATTCTCGAGTCCAAGGCCGATACGCTCCTTGCCGCTCTCCGCTCCGTCGCGCCTCACCTCGCAGAGCAGTATGACCGCGGCGAGCTCATACTCACGGGGCCAAGTGGTGGTGACCGCCACCCAGACGAGGACTGGAGACAGTATGAGCGGGCACCCCAGCCACAGCACACACCCGCGCCCTCACCAGGGCACTTTGCCACGCCTTCAGGGTCATCGTCGCGGCCAGGTAGTAGTCATGGACTGGGACACCCGAGCCATCACCCCATCCCTCCTCCTGGCCACTCTGCCCACGCCCACGCCCACGCCCATGCCCACGCCCCTCCCGGCTCTGCACCCGCCGGCCCGCGTCTCGGCCCCTCGTCGTTTGAAATGGCCACCATTCTCCCGCCTCCTCTTCAAGGCAACGCTCGTCCGCAGCTGCCCTCGCTGCGCTCCCTCCATGGACCCCTCGGACCGGGACAAGGGCCGCCGCGCTTCGGGCCCATGGTGCCCGATCTCGAAGATGGAAGACCGCGCTTCTTTGGCCGCAGCTCCACGCTCAGCCACTTTCATGCACTCGACAGCAGGCCGCCCTCGGTCAGCCCGCCACCGCCTGATCGGCGCGTGGGGGCAAGTGGTGGTGGTGGCGGTGGCGGTGGCGGTGGCGGTGGCGGTGGCGGCGGCGTCGGCGAGGAGGGTGGGGCCAGCGGCGAGTACTACCCGCAGCATGATCGAACCGGTACGCTACGCCCACCAACCCCCAATGGCGCCATGCTGCCTCCTGGCGGCCTAAATGGCCACGCCCACACCCATCACCCGCTGTCTACCTCGACATCCACCTCGTCTTCCTCGTCGTCGACACCCACACCGGCTACCTTTCCATCCCGTCTGCACCGCCGCATGACCCCGGCGCCCAGTCGCAACTCGGAATGGAAGGTCCTCCCCCGCCCACAGCCCCTCTACCCGAGCAATTCGCGCGAGTGGGTTCACCTCTTGCGCCGCAAGAACACCGTCGCCGTCGGCCGCGACGACATTTGCACCGACGAGTGGGTGACGCGCTACATGCTCCCACCCAAGGATCTCGTCTTTCATCTCCTCGACGACGTCTTCTTTGCCCATCTGCACCCGCTCCTCCCCATCTTGCACCCGCCCACGTTCCGGCGAGACATTGAAAACGACCGCGCCAGCCATGATACGGCGTTTCGCGGCCTCGTCTTTTGCGTCTTGGCCATTTCCTCGCGCTTCTCTTCAGACCCGCGTGTCCTGGCTGACCCAAACGACCCGCACTCGGCAGGTGATCATTGGGCTGCGGGCAGTCGACTCTACCACCAGGCATTTGCCGCATCCCTCATCAATGTGCAGGTGCTCCTACTCACCGCTACCTTCATGCACGCCAGCATCGGACCCGGCAGCTCCTGGACGATCCTCGGCGTGGCCATTCGCGCCCTCATGGACATTGGCCTGCATCAGGAGCGCGCCAATGCCGACTTTACACCATTCGACCAGGAGATGCGTAGACGGACCTTTTGGGCCACGTTCATCCTCGACTGCATCTTTGCCGTGTGCTTGGGCAGACCCAATGCCATTCGCCTCGAGGACTGCAACGTGCACCTACCCCTCGACGTCTCCGACGAGGCCCTCTCCCAGTCCGAGGCAACGGGCAGCGCCATCAGCTCCAGTGCGAGCAGCGCAACGGAGCTCGGCGTCGCTTCGGGATTCCGACATATGGTCAAGCTCAACTTGCTCGTTCACGACGTCGTGCAGGCATTGTACTCGCACCGCAAGACGATGACCATGCCCGAATGGCAGGCACATCCTGGCGTGGGGCCTGCCGCACAGCCAGAGGAGCGGGAGCGTAGTCGAGAGGTCCGCAATGGAGAGGCGCGCAGTGGAGAGGCGCGCAGTGGAGAGGGACAGAGCGAGGGCAAGCGCCGCGAAGAGAAGCGCAAAGACAAGGAGGCAGGAGCGGCAGCGGCAGCGGCACGAGAGAAGAATGAGAGCGCAAAGGAAGACGGCGACAATGACGCAGCTGCAGCCACCTCCAAGAGCCCGGGCACGCCAAGCAAGGACGCCGCCCGCGCTCGCAAGGAGAAGGACGCAGCTGCGCCCGCACCTGCGCCTGCCGCCAAGAAGCCACCCTCGCGCAGGCCCGAGTACCGCATCATGGCGCAGCTGTGCAAGCGCCTGGACGAGTGGGTCAATGAGATTCCCGAACATCTGCGGGATCTGGCGACGAGTCCATTCAAGCTACAGGCGGGTATTATTTCCTGTGGAAGGCACGATATTCGGCTGTATATTCTCAAGCCGTGAGTGCCAGTGGGCGCCGCCCCGTGCGGCGCCAAACATTGCCCTCGCTGCGCTGCACCCCACCAGCTGACACTGACTTCACCCAATGTTCCGTGCCCTCCCTTTCCGCCCCCAGCTTTCTCCCGGACCCCTTCCTGTACAAGATGCTGCATCCGCAATGCATTGCGCACGCACGCGCCTGCCTCCAGACCGTCGTGGACCTCTTCGAGGGCGGCCAGCTCTCCAACATGGTCTTCATCTTCACCCAGGCCTTCATGTCCTCCGCCACGTTCCTCCTCACCGTCTGGCACGTCACGCCCGACGCCAAGGACCTCCTGCCCGACGCGACGCTCATCGAAAAGACGGCCCGCATGATGGTCCTCGCTTTTGACGACCGTTACTGCTCGGCCCTCTTTCGCAAGGCTTGGCGTGTCCTCCAGCGCGTCGCCACGAGGCTCTTGCCCATGATGGGAGAGGAGCAGCGGAAGCGCACGGAGCGGTGGATCTCGATCAAGGGTAGTGCCGGAGGGATGCCCCTCCCGCTCCAGTCGGCGGCACAGCCGCAGCCGCAGACGCGCGAGTACCACACCTCGGACCTGCGCTCCTCGTCCGCCGCATCTCCTCCCGCGAGCGCCAAGTCCCCGCCTGTCAAGTTTGAACGGCGTGGTAGCGCGGGCGGCAACCCCAACCTCAGCGCCGAAGGTAGCGCCACCGCCAGCGCGGCCGCCCCACCGACTGCCGGGTACAGCTTCGCCACGGCCGGCTCTGCCTCTTCCCTTGGCGGTTCCCTCGGCATCAGCGGCGGCGTCGGCTCGATCAACACTCCACCCCGCCACTTTGCAAGCCCGCTCTTTCCCTGGCAGGTGGGCGGGCCCAATGGCGGGCGGTTCCCCGGTAGCGGCTCCCGCGGCTCGTCCCGCCCCGCGAGCAGGTCCAATTCTCGCCCGACGAGTCCCACGTCGTTTGCACTTGATCATTGGCGCACTGGGGGCAGTGGTGGTGGCAGTGGCGGCGGTGCGCAGAATGGAGGGGCGGGGGGTCCGCCTTTCGCTGGCAGCGGCGGCGGCGCACAGGGCTTCTCCCCCCCGTCAGGTGCGAGTGCGGGTCCGTGGGCGCAAAGTTACGCTCATGCCCCCGCCCCGCAGCACGTCCAGCAGCACCACGCCACGCAGCATCCCTCTGCCCTCTCAGGCCTCGAAATGGAAACAAACTTCGGCGACGCAAATGGTATCCTCGGAACGGGCGCCTTTCTCGGCGGAGACGCAGCCGACTCGCAGCTCAGCGGGTTACTGGACTCGCAACTGCAAAGCCAAGGCCAAGGCCAGAATGGCGCCGGCGCCGGCGGCAGTGGTGAAGGCTCGGGCATGTTCCCCGCGCGGGCGCGCGGCGATAGCGACGATTTCTCTGCGCTCGTCATGGCCGGTCTGGGCGGGATCCCCGGTGGTGGTGTTGGCGGTGGGGGCACGGCCGCAGGGCTGGAGATGAACATGAACGCTGGCAACCTCAATGCTGGGATGGCACCTGGCGCGGGAGGCCTAGGCGGCTTGCATGGAATGGGTGGGCTTGGCGCGCTCGGAGCGGGGAATACCGATGGACCCGGCGCGGATTCGTGGCAGGATGTGAGTCGGTACCGCGCATGGCGCATTTTGGACACTCAATGATTGACTGACTGGTTCGCTGACGCACCTCTCTCTCCCTCTCACACACTGATCCTTGCCCCTGCGTGTGTGCGCGCACACAGTACTTCCTCCAATTCCTCTCCGAGTTTGATAATTCCTCCAACGCGAGTATTTCCAGTGGCAGCGCGGCGGGCGGGGACGGCGCTGCAGCCGGTGGTGGTGGAGGCGCCGGGGCTGTTTCGTAGGAGAATTGTCCGTATGCGAGAGCTACCTACCTGCCTACCTACCTGTACTGTACCTACACATCGCCCCCGCGTTCCCTCATTCGGGTCCATTCGTCATGTGATGCTATGCTCTGGGATCCCGTCCCCAATTCCTTGTTGGCCGTGCCCTCCGTTCTGTCTCACACGACTGTCAGCCACTCGTCATTGGAATACGAGCAGCCTCGTCCGCGCGATTGATAGTCTGCAGGTGATCGCGAACTTGCGTGAAGCTGTCCTCTCCAGGTCACTTCACTCCCCCGTTTTTTCTATTTCTTATTTCCTAAACAATCAGGTTCTTTCAACAAGCCGGGATAGCTCAGTTGGGAGAGCGCAAGACTGAAGCTTCTCCTGCGATGAAATCCATCCCGCAGGACAGGTCTTCTTGAGGTCCCTGGTTCGATCCCGGGTCACGGCATTACCTTTTTGTGTGTCCCTCCACACCCACGCGTGGGCCGCGAGGTGAGCGGTCTTCCTACCCTGCCTGGCGCTAGGTGCTACGTCCTAGCAGAGAAGGCTGTCGCTTCCTTTTCCGTTTCCTCCTCCAAACTCCGACATCGGGGCGGGCTGACGACGAATGCTGCACTTTAGCACACACAGCACAAGTGCGCCCGCGCGCGCGAGAAGGATCATCCCGAGGAACGCGGCATGACGCGGCGCGGCGGGCGGGTGGGAGGAGCATACATTCTTCCCCGCCGAGGAGGAGGAGGAGTCGATTGTTCGTCCTACTCTACGTCCACGTCAGGCGCTCTTGCGTCGTATGTAGACCTCTGCCAAGCTCGAGGGCTTTCCTCGTATGTGTTCTTCCACCCCAGCGATCAGGATGCCGCCGCCGCGCCGCGCTGCGCTACTCTGCGCAACAAACAGCATGTGACCCGCAAGTCTACCTCGCCGTGCTCACCGCGACACTTGGGAAAGGATACACTCGATGCGGGGCAGATTGGTCGACCCGACAAGTAAGTATCTACCAGGCATTCAAGCGCGACTCGCCTGGCCCGTTGCCCCGCCGCTGCTGCTGCCGCCGCCGCCGCCGCCGCCTTGGTCGAGCTTGAGCTTGACTCAGCACTACCTACTCGTAAGCACGACGACGAGGGCTTGATTCGCAAGGCAGCGTGGGCGCATCGTGCCGCTTTGTCCACAAACGCCCGCTAGGTACTCTCTTCTCGGCTACCGCGAAAAGGTCATCTCCTTTCCGGCTCAAACATTGACACACGCAGCGGACGCAGCCTGGGCAGGCCACCTGCGATCTGCAAGGTGATCACGCTATCGGCCCTCTCCCTCGCCGCCACCGTTGTCGGAACAACGGAATGACCGCGGCGGCGCAGGCGAAAAGCACGCCATGCTCACGCCCACGCCCACGCCCACGCCCACGTCGTCGTCGCCGGGTGAGGCATGCAGCTTGCCAGGCAAGTAACTCTACTTTTCTGCGAACCGTAGTGCGGCTTCTCACGGTGGCTGAGGGGAAGGTGCCTCGACGGGTTGTCCAGCGTGACCCGCTCGGCACACACAACCTGCGAGGGAAGATGATGGGCGTTTGCTATGAGGCAAGTTGGGCAGCTCCCCTGAGCTTTGGGCGGGCGGACGGGGAGGACAGTCTCTCTGACTGGCGTGAGGCCGCCATTCACGCTCCCTCAGCTCAGCCTTGCCCCACGTCCAATTCGTCTATTAAGGAGCGCATTTTCGCACGTCGTCGCCAAGTCGTTCCCACTTTTCTCACGCATCGCCTAACTCCCCTCACTCTCCTCGCTCATCAACCCGCTACTGTCCTTATCAACATTCCTTCCTCCCTTCGAAACATTCCATCGCCACCGACCCATCGTCCTCACACGTGCCAATACACACTCGTTCGTACATCGCAGACCTGGCAAGTGTTGATCTCTCCCACGCACACGCTGAGGTGAGTAGGCTTCCGACCATTACCCCATTCCTGATCGTCCCCCTCAATGTGCGACCGTGTGAAAATTGTCACTCACACACGCCGCCAACACATCTTCCCACCCTTCATCAGCGCGTCATTGAAACAAGACATCTTCAAGTCGCAAGCTCGCCAAAGGCGCAACTGCCTCTCTCACGCGCTACAGCAGAATCTGTGCAACGCTCAAGCGTCGTTCCTACGAGCGGACCGTGCAAGTGATCTCTCGCCGCCTAGGTCTGTCCAAGTCGACGTGAGTACTTCAGGATCATTCGTGTCAGGCTCGAATTTCTTCAGCATTGCTATTCGCATCTGACCAAGGCCCTTTAATGCTCCCTTTCGTTACTCCTGCAGTACCGACCGTCCTCTTCCTTTGCCGCTTCGAATAATTCCTTTCGACGCGACCTCTCGGGAGGCGTGCCTGCGGGTCCTACCTACCGTACCTACCGCGTGCCCTGCGCAGCTTCTTGGACCCACCGAAAGCCTTACGCAGACCTCCTACCCGCGGCGATGGTGAGCCGGATGCAAGTCCCGCGCTGCTAGCTAGAAGACAGGAGCCTTTTGCGGGCGCTCCCATTGCAACGCTGCTTCACAAGCGCACACATACACGCTCTGCTCGCGGTCACGCAGTCCGAATTGGTCAAGTTCGTCGCACTACCCATCCCCTTCGCGCGCCGCTTGCAGGCTCAACACCTCACGAGTCTCCCGGCTCGAAGATGTCACTCATCTTCCGCGCGAGGCCCCTCGGCCGTGCAGCGTAGGTTCCCATCTCGATACCCATTGTCGCGATGCCGGTACGTGGACGAACGCAGCCTGCTGGGCAACGGGAGAAGCTCTCGAAGAGCTGAAGTCCACCTCTGCGGGTGGTCATGCGCCTTGCTCAAGTCTGTCGCGGCATTCAAGACGAAGCACTTATGCTCAAGGCGCCGTCGGCGATGCCACCGACCGTCAACACCGACGCAGCTATGCAGTAGTTGACTAATCCATGCACACGAGTGCATATCCAGGCGAAGAGCGACGGTGTGGCCGTGCCGACGGTCTTCTCCGTCAGTGTGGGCCTCGCTGAGGACCCTTGCCCTACTGTACACCGGCGCGTGTCAAGGAGCTGCAACTTCCAGAAAGGCGAGGGACGGGCTGTTCTTGGTGTCTGCTGCTAGCCAAAGGCACAGACTCGGCTCTCTTTGTCAACGCCTGACGAAAGGCCTCGCCGTCGTCAAGATGCTCGTGGTCTAGGAGCTCCACCGTGTCTCGCCCGCCCGAGGACCCGGCGCAAAGAAAGGGCTTCCAGAATTCTGCCCGCCGCCGCCAACGATGCGGCACAAAATTCCCAAGACCACTGGAGGATCTGACCCATCTCTGGACCCATCAAGAGCCCTTTCGAGGAACTGCCACCGCCACGTTCTCCTCCCGCGCTTTTGGCTGCCAACACTGTCCGATGTGATGGCGTCTCAACGCCCCCTTTAGCGCCACCACGGACATGAACGTCGCCGTGCAGCAGCTCCGCGACCAGGACAAGCAGCACTTGGGCGACTGGGCCCGGCAAGATCGACCCGTCATCAATTTTGTCAGTCCGCGCGGTAGGGCAAAGATGGTCGACGTCTCCTTCTCCAAGGCCTACCATTTCCGCGCTGCCCAGCTCCTTTCTCTCAAGGTTGGTGAGCACCGCCGGCTGCCTTTTATGAGCGGAACCCTCCTCCCTCCCCAACGGCGCGTCGTGGACCTCGCTGGCCTTCCAAAGGACCTTGACCCGTCCGACGCGCTGAAAGCACTGCAAGCCGCCTTGCAACCCCACGGCGACATCGGGGGAGGCTTGGTCGCTGGAAACCATCAGGGGCGTGTGCAGTGCACCTTCACTGGCACCATCAAGGCCTTGTTCCGCTTCGCCTCCGCCGCTAGGCCCGACCCCGACGCTCTGCCAAGGAGGCCCGATGTCCTCGGCACCGGATACCGCCTCTACTCTCGCACAAGAGCGGATCCTTGCAAGTCGTGTGGGACGGCGTCAACGACTGACCAGCCGCACTCGTTCTTGGGCTGCCCGGCGCGCAAGTGCAACCGCTGCCACCAGCTCGGCCATGTCGCCACTTCTTGCCCCCACCAGCCCGCCGGTTCGCCCGCTGACGAGTCCGCACCCGCCCTGGCTGGCCCACCCTCGACGCCATTCACGTTTGTGACGTACAATGTCCTGACGTTGAATGATGCTCGCGTACAAGAGCTCCTCGACGTCTTCAGCAGCGGCTCAGGCAGAGCCGACGTCATACTTATTCCTCCAAGAGTGCCACCGCGATCACACATACACCCTCGACGCGAATCACCCGCAGTCGAATCGGTACCGGCACCTGGAGGTCGACGGCTGGAGCGGAGTCCTGACACGCATTTGCGGCGTCCTCTCTCGCCCGCGGCACTGGCAAGTGGACAGCGTCGATGTAGAGGATCCCTACGTGCGCCTTTGCATTACCGCTTCGGACGCCGACACCAACGACGAGGAGCAGACCACCGCCGTCATTTTGGCCCTCCGGGTGGAGCTCGTCCTCACTGTCGACGACCTCCACAAGCTGGCAGCCGAGGCACAGCGGCAAGACAAATGGCGGTACGGACTCCAGTCACTGCTAAGGTACCTTCCCTTCTTCCTGGGCAGTGCCGTGTTGTCCCTGTCGGCCAAGCGTCCTGGTACCTATCCTTGTCCCTGTCTGACCCGCCCTGTTACTCGCCCTTGGTGCTGCGCTGGCCAAGCGTTGCACCAAGTCTCTGCGCTTCTACTGCCTGTCAGGCAATGGGGCACCGCTGTGGTGGTCGAGGGCACGATCATCGCCGTCGTGTCGAGCAGGGAAGATCTGCCAAACGATCTCGCCAATCTAGCGGCTGGTGAACAAACCTCGCGCCAGGAGCAAGGCGCAACAGGCCTCGACTGTTGTGAATGCGACTTGGATTGACATCTCGATTTCCTCGACATCAAGACCTCGCTCTTTGTGGATGAACTCGCTCTCCTTTGCCACAGTCTTTCTACAGCAGAACCTAGCTCCCCATGCTCCTTCCTGATGCCCAACATGACTAGAAGACACCGCAGAAGGATTCTTGAGCACGGTTTCCTCTTGGAACACGCATCTACTCGAGTTCTGGCACTCGGACCTTATACTGCGGCGTGCCTCACCCAGGCACGAGGTCCGAGAGCACGACTCGCAGATATCACCCTCTACGAGGCCCGTCTGGACTCGGCGACTCCAGTTAGGCCATCTTTGTGGTGGCCGACTGGAATCTCCTCCACAATCCTCCCCTCGGCAGCAGCACGCGCAGAGGGTACGATTTCACAACGTACGGTCCAGGGCAAGTTCTCGCGACTACGGCCTGGTGGGTTCGAACCGTCTGTTGCGCCCGCACAGTCGAGAATACTCCCGCCACCAGCTTCGCGCCACCGACGCAGTGTCGCGCCGGATCGATAGCGTCTAGGGCCCCGCTGCGTGGCTCGAGCAGCTCAAGTCGGTAGAATTCCGCCCCCTGTCCTCGGATCACCGCGCGGTCGAATACCGATTGGACCTTCCAGGACACACTGTCAGCGAGGGACCCGTGCACGACGTCGGTCCTGGGCCATGGCGCCTGCACCCGGGGGTCTTCCAGAGCGCCAGCTTCCGTTGGCAGTTGTCGAAGTGGGTCGAAGAGTGCCACGCCACAGGCACCCCGCCTTCCTTCAGCGACTTCCACGCGCGCCTGCGCTGCGTGGCCTTCAACTTGTCTCGCCCCATCGGCCCTCAGCACCAAGTGCAAGCCACCGCTGCGCAGCGCAAGCGGTACCAGGACCAGCTCGGCGTTGAGGGAAGAAGCGCGGATCAAAGCGGACCCGTCGCCTACGCTGAATCACCTTCGCGGAGATCAGGGTGCGTGCTCCTGGACAGGTGGTCATCCCGTCCAGAATACGCACATGGCTCCCCACAGCGATGCACAGGACATTGTGCCTTGCTGGACACCCTACTTGCCTCGCCGAAGATAGCTATCCACTTGCGAAAGTGTGGGGCCAACTTCCTGCAACTTCTGGGGCAGAAAACGGCCTCAAGCACAGCTGGGTGCTAGACCTCGGACCGCGTTGGCGGACTGCCAGATTCTGAGGTACGAGTACGGTCGGGTGGCTCTGGACACAGCTGTCCTGCGGGAACCGTTCCTCGCGGCCGGAAGAGGCACCTCCCATAGGCACAGCCCTTCATCATCCGCCGCTTTCTCGCCCGGGGCGAGCTCGGCTTGAAGCTGCGCGGCTTCAAACCCCGGGCCTACCTAGCCTTGACACCCTCGTAGCGGGCGTTTGAGCACCCAGCGGAGGCACATGGCGTTGCCGTTGGTTCACCTGCGCTCTGGTTGTGGTCTATGCTTTGGAGAGCCTTCCCTCCAGCACATGAAGAAGTATGGGCTCTCGAGGACACAAAGCGATCGCTCGCTCTGAAGAATCACCCTGGCGTCTCCACGCTGCGCTGCAATGAGCGCATCTTCTGGCACCAGTCGAAAGCTTCGATCTATGGTCGGGGTCTCCGATTGACCGTCAGCTGCCTTTCGAAGTTGCCCCAGATCGGTCGGGTCCCATTCCGCCCCCCACCTGCCTTCCCGTCCGCCCACGTCCCCTACATTGCCTTTGCGGACGACGTCGTCACCTTTGTCCGCACGCAAGAGGAACTGCAGCACTTGATCAAGACGTTCGACACCTACGCGGCATGGTATAACGCCAAGGTGTTGGCCAGCAAGACGAGATGCTACATCCTCTCGCCCGATGGCAGCGACTACCAGGGGGGGCTGCTGGGCGTCCTCCGGAGCTGCGCCTGGCCAAGAGGCAACGAAGAGCAGGAGCTCGTGCACCTTGGCCACCCAGTCCAACTGGGAAAGAAGACCTCCCGCCGCTGCGATGCCTTCACCGCGCAGCTCTCCGCCACGGCCCGTCGATGCACTGCCTTGTCGCAGCACGGCACCAGCCTGCTGTCCCGCATCCGCGTTTGCCAGACGTAGTATCTGCTCTCGAAGATGTGGCACGTCAGCCGCCTTGCGATGCTGCCGACCAACTTCATGTCTCAGATCATGAGGCACAGCAAGCACGCAGCCTGGCTTCTCCGGTCAGTCCGTTGATAAGCGCCGATGAGCTCGCTCGCACTACACGCTACATTCGCAACGTGTACGACGGAAGCAGCTACAACGAAGAGCACATTCGATTTGCCTTTACAGACTGGCTGGATGTTGTCGACCCGCGAGAAAGCCCCACTGGTGAGCCCATAGACTTCACAGTCGTGCCGTTCGATGTCCACGTCCGCATCTACCGCCACGTCATCGCCAAGATCTACGAGCTTGCGAAACGCAACATTCATTACCAAGATGTCAATCTCGGTAATCACCGCACATCTGGCGTGGGCACCGCTACTGGGCACCGCTGGAACACCTCTGTGCGCCTCGGCAAGTGGGCGGATTCGGCTTGATCCACCCGGAGCACATGGTGGTGGCCTCGTCTGGTGCAGTCATCATCAAGTGGTGGATGCGCAGGGATTCAGCCGGTGAATTCTCTCGGTAGCAAATCCACGACTACCTGCGCGGCCGCTTACAATGCACCGAGGCCCACTTCCTCACCCGCGTGCGCTACTGCTTCGACGCAATAGCAAAGCTGGAGCCGGACGAGGTCGACTTCGGGCGGCAGGTTCTCTGGGTGCTCTCGCGTCTTCCCCTCCAGCTCGACACCGACTGGAGTAATACACCTTGGAAGAGCTGCTGGTCCTTCCCATCCGCCACGGGCAATACGCGGGTTGGCAGGCGTGGTTCGACGAGGATGCAGACCTCGGCAAGTGGACGGAGCAATACGGTGCCTCTCTGTTCGTCGACGTGGCATGGTACATCGAGGACAAGGATTGGAAGAACTCCGTCCACAGCAACACGGTTCCGGTGGCAATTCCGTCGGCTTCGAGCCTCGGCCACCAACAGGAGCAGCTGCGGATTCCCTTGGGTGCAGGCTACACCCATGGCAAGCGCGGATTCGCCATCATCCGCAGAAACTGGAACGACTTCTTCCCCTCCCTTCCGTCCCACTTCCGGCCGGCTCATCAGGAACCTCCCGCGAAAGTACCAGCCAGTGACAAGAACAACGACTCGGGCAGCAGGGGCGCGAGCTGTGACCAGGCAGTCAGCTCAGCTTTCAGTATGCTGCTATGCATGCTGGCGCAGGAGTGCACCGCCTTTGCGTCCTATCCCCGCGAGCGTCGGCACCGCCCCGAACTGGCCTCCTGTCTTCCAAACCCTCGAGCCGGTCGGCGCATCCGACTACGCGATTCCGCAAGGACCTAGGGCCAAGCTCGCGACGTGGTCGTGCCGAAACTGCGTCCTCGCGCACCAACCATACTATCTGTCGATGAGCAGCCGCGCGGACAGTTGCGAGCGGTGCCGCGTCACCAAGAGCATGCACAGGTGCAACTACGACGGCAGAGGTGAGTAGCAATCGACGCCGGTGGTGGGTGCGAGAAGGCTGCGGAGGCGTACGCGAGGGCATGGAGGGCGGAAAAAGCCGACGCCGTACCGTACGAAAAGGGTACGAAGGCCACCACACTGACGCTGACCGGCTTCCTCGTGGCCTTGCCCGTCTGCACAGTTGCCAACTACAGCGAGCCCAACGCCAAAGTGAAGCGAGCCATCGCCATAGACAAGTTCGCCGACGCGGTCGCCAGGGCTGTAACCACCGGGATCTGTGACCCCCCCGCAGCCGAAGTAACCGACCCAGAGGCTGAGCGCTGGATGGGGCAAAGGGGCATTGCCACCGGCGGCGGCAAAAAGGGTGGAAGGGCAGGGAAGTGGACGCGAAGGCGGAGTGCGAGGGCGAACAGCAGGGGACAAGCGAGGACGTAGGAGCTGGGCTTTCCGGAAGCAGCTAGAGAAAGCGGCAGAGGGTGCAACACTTCCCCTCGCAGAGGTCTCAGAGCCTACCCGTTGCCCACGGTGCTCAAGCGCAGGTACCTCCTGCGAATCAGACTGCTCATCCATCACCTCATCCGCCACCTCAACCTGCCCAGCCGCTACCTCGGCCCCAGCCCGCTGGCCAGCGCGAAAGAAGCCTTCATGGTGAGTCGCCTCAGCAGAGCTGAGTGGTGCGGACATGGACAACTTCTGACAAGGGATTCTCAGTCTTTGCCGCACATTCTCGCTGTACAGGCCCTCCTAAATCACTGTCTAGTCTTCATCTGAGCAGACTAGGACACACGGGAGAGGATCCCGCTGCATTTCGACCCCTCAAGACCCGGGAAGCTGAGTTGGATCGTGCGGAGCGTGGCGGAGTGTGCCGCAGTCGGAGTTCTACAGGCCAGGCCGTAGAGGACTCGAGTATACCATCCGCGAGCGAACCCGTCGGGGCCTCTCCGCGTGGCAGCTAATGCTCCACGTCATCCCACCCGCGGGCTCTGGGTGGACTTGGCCGTCGACTGCTAGTCCTTCCTATTCGCTATGGGCAATACGCGGGTGTGAGTGGGCGGATCGCATTGTGTGAGGGCGGTCTGGGCGGTCTGATACTCAGCAATGCTACTGGTGGTGTTGCCCGTCCGTGCATGTCTGTCTCTACGCAGCGCGCGCGTACTGAGCAAATTCAATGTCCGCCCGCGTGGGAGGTCCGCCCATCGTGCGTACCTTGCCCAATGCTGTCACGACTCGATCGGTCGTGGCCGCCGAGTACCTTCTGACATCCCCTACAGAGGCACATGTTGCAACAGGCAGAAGAGGGCGTGATCAGTCTCGACACGCGCAAACTAAGAGTCAGTATTACAATTCTGACAGCGGGTCCTCTCGGTAGCATCGACCCGCCTGGGCACAAACGCCCAAAGTGGTCGTCCCTCCGCGACACTGCGAAGAAAGAGCCTCGCTTTCCTCGACTCAGCTGCAGACGTTGGTGCGTTTGCCGGTTCGCCGCCCTCGCTGTGAGTCTGCAATGTCTGGGTATGCGGAGAAAACGCCGCAGGGCCCGTGCCACCCTGCGCTCGGCTCACTGCCGCCTAACCGAGAAAGATGCTCCGCTTTGGTAGGATGATTGAGATATGACAACGGCGGCGCTCTGAGGAGGGGCGGGCAGGCAGTCCTCGTACAGGTGTGCGGACCATTGGCAGAGGAATCAGATGTGAAGACTGAGCTAAGCTGGACGTCAAAGGGGTCCGGGCGCGAAGCCCCGAGCGCCGGTGACGTCGCCATAACACCAGCACCAGCGCTCGACGTGCGCAGCGATCTCGGCCTGCCCAGCGGAGGTCGAGAGCCCAACGAGGAGACCGCCCCTCCCACTGCTTCAGACTCGAAGGAGGCCCCGAACACGGGGCTAGTGCCGGTGGCAAACCCTTACCGACGTGCGAGGGCAAAGAAGGGTTACGACAGGGGCGCAGTGCCCCGCCCAAGACTACCAAAGCAAACCCGACTCCCTTGACTGCACGCAGCGACCTGTCTATATAAACAACCACCGGCCGCGCGACTCTCCCCTTTTCCCTCTTTCTTCCCCACAGACACTAAGACCTCTTTTGGCTGTGCGCTGTGCGCTGTGAGTATGTAGGCGCATTCCGAAGCCCTTCTGCACTCGACGAGTTGATGACCTCACTTTGACATGTGTTGTCCAACATCTTCAACTGAACGTACCCTCATGCACAGGCTCATCGGCGCCGACGACCCTAATCATGCACAAGTACTCAGTCGCACCATAACGATGTTGCGCCCTCTAGCGACACCGAAGCCACGTGCAATGCGGCGTGCAAATCTCGCAGTCTCCAGGATGCGAAGATGCGAGGAATAAGCAGCTGCAAGCGCGCGCTTTTCCCCGACTTCCGATGCCTTTCTCGCCTCGCACCGCTGCAACTTTTGGACGTAAACGCTAGGATCGGCAGCTGCCCATGCGCGCGCCTTTCCCCGGCGCTGGATGCCTTGAATGGCTCGCACTTCTGCAGAGAGGAGGTCACGGAGATTGTCAGCCGCACTCAAGACTCAATGCTTCGATAGGATCTCTCTCCACCACCTGAGCCAGGCAGCGTCCTCTGTCTACCTCGCCGATCGTCCACTCGGCCACCTGCACCGATCGCTCTCTCCTCACTTGCCCGCTCCCTATTCCGTGCCCTGCCCCTGTTAACTACTTATACCACCACCACCACCAGCCCCGCCTATACCCTCCAGCCCGTCTTATACCCCCTTTTCCTACCTAGGTATTTCCCTGCCAATGTCTCCGTCGCTCTTGTACATCCCCTCGAAGGTTTCCGCTGGACGCGATTGCTGGCCGAGGCACCGGAGACGAAAGCTCGGGAAAGCTAGCTTGGGTACAGTCATACAGGAGCCCATGAAGTCCAACCTCACTGTGCGTTTGGCGACTTCTCAGTGACTCCGACTGTACTTGGAGCTAGTTAGTACTTGGTGGCCGGCTCTGCTTACTCGACTGGCGAACG